>JALIZH010028988.1:0-64834 GCA_030522465.1 Rhipicephalus appendiculatus | reverse complement strand
GGAGCGGCAGTGCAGGTGTTAGGGTAGAGCAGGGCGAGGGAGATCCGCTACCCCTTGGTCTTTACGACGTTAAGTCAGTGAAAGTCACGCGAAATTTTTTTTCGAGAAATTTTGGTATGATAGTCTGTGGTTGTATCTGCATCCCCATCCTAATATATTTACTACGTTAACAAGTGTGTCATTTCGTTGAATTTTATGGGTCAGTGCTTAATAAAAGCACAAAAGAAGCATTACAAGCGAACAAACAACTGACTCACATGGTCAAAATTTATTGGTGAACGGGAATAACTCGTTGAGATTGAAACGAAAACGTCTGACCAGGGTTGCCCTTGGTTTGGAAACTACTGGAAAAGCGGAAAATATTGTTTCTGTGGTCTTCCTTATTCCACATGGTGTTATTTGTATTTTAATAACCAGAACGCCACTCACAATACCACTTCTGTTCTACTTGGCTACACATTTGACGATACAATTAAATGACATGACTACTTTGGCTACTTTTAGCTTAAGTTCTGGATCTTTCTCGAGTCTGCCCAACGGCAACCCTGCGTCTGACTCTGCGAGCAAAGTACCTGCATTGCACTGACTACCTTTTCACATTTTATGCCTGCTGTGACTACCAGCATTAGTGTTGCCACTATTGTACGGCACCTTAATGCTTGACCGCGCACAGGTGCCGATTCTCTGGACTTAGGACTGTCGGAGTGCTGTTGATTTTGGCTTTCATTAGCATTGGTTCCTCGGAATATTTCAAGGATGGCAGTTTTCCGACTTCTGCACGTCGCAAAATGTCTCGGTGGCATTGCATGTCTCTTATAATATTACATTACCTGCTAAAATCATTACAAAAACATTGTGTCATTCGTAGCATTCATGCCAAGTATGTTATATCCATGATCTGAATGGTATTCATCATTTGAGTGGTGTCTGAGTAACTATACGTATATGACATACGAGCGATAGTCATTTATGCAGTGGTAACGTTCGAAAAGTCATGTAAGGTATAAAAGTAGTTGTAATTCAATATAATGCTTCTGAAAGAAAACAGCAAAAAAAAAAACGAAAGATAGCATATCAGCATAATATTAAAACCTATCAGTAATTTGGGGTTTGGTATTATTGGTGATAGAATATTTTGATATGACATGCTTGAAAAAAATAGTAATAACGGTTTTTTATTTAGGTTTAAGGACGAGAGAAATCTTACCGACCTGGGGGATTAATATCATTCCTTCTTGGTGATGTTTACTATCAACCCTGCAGTGAATTTGTTACATAATAAGAAAACCGTCTTTCGATCGCCATACGCCACACGTATGTCATCTACGCTCATGCTGCACAGTCGATACTTCGGACCTAAGCTCAGCTGGTTCGTAATAATTGCTTTGTTAGAGAAGTTAGGTATTCTCTTTGCAGAGGCCGGAACACCACTCCAGGCTACTTCGCTTCAATGACGCAACCGCAATGATCACCCTTTTGTCCCCGCCCAAAGCTCATGAAAATAACCTCCATTCAATATGGCTGACGACTTCAAAGATGTAATCAGTATAAATAAATTAAACAAATATCAGCAACAAAACATAGTCATCGACAAAAAAAAAGTAAAGTATAAACTTACACGACTTGCTTGACCTTCAACTTTTAGTGAAATTATTTCTATGAGGCAGCAGCTTGAAAAAATAGTTTCTAGGCATTCACTGCCTGCTGATGACCCGCTCATTTGAAGCCCTGGCCGAATATAAATGTCTCGCAAATTTACTGAAGTCATTTGTTACAAAAGACTGTACTTGACCCGCGGGCTTAACATTGCATAGTGATTATCTATAGTCGTTTCACAATGCTTAGATAGCTTAACTTCAGTGAAACTTGCAGGGCTGCCCAGCAAGAGGCGAATTTCGAAGTCGGTAAAACCCACGCATGACTCTAAAGAGCAGCTGAATATGTGCTCTGTTGGAGAAGCGGCAATTACCCCAGACAATGTAAATTCTGCCATCACACTACGCCTAACCATAAGTGGCCCATATTTGCGTCATGTAAAAACAATGCCTGTTACAGTTAACGAATATCATCAGCATCACGAAGTCATTAAACTGAAGCGCGCGTCCAAATTACGAGTCTAAGAAGTCATCCCACTAGGAGCCTCATTAAGACATATAAACAAGGAAGAGAACAAAGCTTAGTAAGTACTTGCAACGCTTGTAATTATGCTGAACCTGTCAGAGTTTTGCGCTTGTTTTGTTTTGTCTATCTCTCATTCCCATTGAATTTAGTGCAAATAAGGTACCTCAGGGACCTTATTAGTGTGCAATGGAATGTTCACGGTCCATTTATGGTGACCATCACGGGCCTAATTCATGAAAGTGCTTCTCCGTTAAGTGGTCATCGTCACCGGCCGGTAAGCTTTCATAATGATATATACGTCATCGTGAATGACGTATATATCATTATGACGTGTAAACCGTTGCGAAGTATTGTAGCCTACGAGGTCTTCATGAATTCGTCCCCGGTATTTTTTTTTCTTACCCGCTTACGCTTCTTGTTCCCACTACAAAGCAGTGTTTTATTGAATTCGTCGCAGGTTTCATCCACCCGCCTCAATCCACGCGAAACGTGACCGGTTGTGGCGGCACGCTGACTGGCGTGGGCGGTGACCTGGTGTCTCCGGGTTACCCGGAGACTTTCCCCAAGGACGTCGACTGCAACTGGCTCATACGTGTCGACTATGACAAGCACATTTATATCCGCGTCCTAGAGCTCCAGCTAAAGGGCAGCATTGGTAAGTCACTCTCAAAGATCTGCTGGCAAAAACCATGGTCCGGGTTCATAAACACGTCTTATGCTAAAAATTTTCCTAAGAGACTATTTCAGCCACTGACGATGTGGAACATATCGTTAGTAAAGCCGGCTGAGCAGTAGGGGGAAATCACTAAGTAAAGAGGGAGAAGTTTTGTGCATTACACCCCATGACTTTACCTCATATGCAGGTTTTACGGAAGATCAATCACCTCAGCCTTTTTCTCGTTCATCGGTGTAAAATGCTCGTAAGTAAATAAAACATTGTGAATGAATGCCTCTGTCTCATAAAGGTCCTAGTGATGTTTAAAAAAAAGCTTGTAGGTGAAAGAGCGCATGATTGCACAGCGCAAATGGAATGCAGACAGAGTAGAAGACGCAACACAGGCTCTTACTCCCAATAACATTCATTCATGAAATCGCCAGAAATATGTACATTAGACATAGACTGAACATAAGTAGAACACCTGTGCCAAATATCACACATCCTCCCGCATCACAGTCAGACACTTAATTTCGTTTTCGGTGACGGCAATGGATAGCCTGCTGATACAATGGGCGCTCAGCTGCTGTATCCTGTGAGACTTTAAAATTTCATGGATGAGTTTTTGCATTTTTCATTTCGGAAGCCTATCTTTAGGCATAGTACAACGCGGTGTCATGGATGCGCATACAAATTTGCTTTATGTCGGCAGTCAGTGGCGGAACGGCCCTGTATTCAACGATCAAGGTCGGGTGGTCGGTCAGGTTAAGCGGAGGGGGCGAAGATGGCTTAAATGCAGGGCACAAGTCCACAGCAAGTGTGTCGTAGTCTCATTGCGGACTGCCGTGTCACAAAATTGGCACGATGAGCAGCGGTACTGTTGCGCCCAGAGAGTTGTCACAGATGGGGTAAACATAACCCTGACACGAAGCCTCCGCACTGTATACCGGCGAGTTGAACCACCTGCCGACCCATACGGAGGTATAACCCTTACAGCTTCTGACCTGTATGGTTCTGACCTAAACGTATCGGTATGGGTTCACTCACCCATACGCCACACTTATGCCATCTACGTTTATATTGTACAGTCGATACTGCGGACCTAAGCGCCTTGTTCGTAATAACTGCCTTGTTAGAGGAGTTAAGTACTCTCCTTGCCGAGACAGGAACACCACTCCATCCACCGGCTCTTGCGCATGGTCGCGCAGTGGTCAATACACGCATAAAACAAGGCTAACAATCCTTAAAACCACTACAAAATAAACTAACACGGTCTAAAATAATATAAACGACGGAAATAATCAAGAATAAGCCCAATAAATTGCCTAAAATTATGAAAAAAGCTTCCGAAACATACACCTGATACCTCCGGCGCGCAAGAGAAGGTATCACCACCTCGGCAAGCGCGTGATTGCCAAGGGAATCGCTGTGCTGCCCGTTTTACGCATTACCTCAGGTTTCACAACAGTAAAGCTGCATTAAGCGCATGATTTAGAACTTCCTCAGGACCTACACAAGAACTACATTAGCGCAGGATTTAGCGCTATATTTAAAACTACATCAATACTTCAGCATTGTTCCGAAGCATGTGCCCGTGAACATATTCAGGAAAATGCGGAAGGGGGGTGTGGTATAACATGTGGATGTGTTGCCAAATCATCTTGTCAAGGTCGGCAAGGTGGCCGTAGGCACCCACTGAACACGTATCCGCACAGTTGGGGACTCGGTGAAAGGGTGAACGCTATGCGAGACTGATGTAGATCGTTATACTCTGCGTAAATTGTCAATAGCCTGCGTCGAATCCATGAGATTGATAAGCTGATAATATCTAGCAGCTTGAACACATAGAAGCAGCGCGCCCAATCAGTCATGTATGGCGGCAAACTCGGCAAGTAGACTGGTGGTACGGAATTGGTAACATACGAGATTGTCTGGCCTCCCTCTCGTATCAATGGGCACACAGAGCCAATGATACAGTTTTCAAAAACCAGCTTATTCAAAGCCAGCGCATCTGTTGCGCCCTCTCTTCTGTCCTCATTCCATTGACACTGTGCAGTCATGTCGATACAGAATCACCAAATCGTCCAAGCGGCCACTTTATAAAATAGAGCATGAAGGTAGCGATTTGATTAAAGACATGGAGGCAGCAAAGATAAGCAGCTTACATATATGATGTACAATAAAGTTCAAATTTTTCTGACGTATACCTATAGCGCTTCTGTATTCTCGGGGCAAAAAGTCTGCGTTTCCAGGACTTAATCATTTTCCACGAGTGACATTTTTGCCCTTTAAAAGAAGGATGTGGGTAAGGATCAACTCCTAAACTGGACTCTGTAATGGAGGGAAGCGCCTATAGCATAAGGCGAGTGTTTAATTTGCTCTGGCATAATAAAAAGCTAACCAGCTCCGCTTCGTGGACACTTATGAAACAACGAACTGGTGGCCTCCATTCATCAGGCTATCGCCTTTCTATGTTTGGCAACTCTTTCGGATATGTTGTATCACTGCTCCTTATTAAACAATCTTTGTTAACCTTTGAGATGGTAGTATAGCCACCAGCTTTTATAACCACAAAGCATCACGTGACCGCGGTGTGGCTATGGTAACGAGCACGCCATTTATTGGGCTAACTGCTGCCTTCTTCCTTTTTAGTAGAAGTTGTGTGTAGTGGGAATTACCCAATTTCTGTGGTACATATGCAGTTATGATGATGATAGTTTTCTGATAGGCCACACAGATTTGTCTTGCATATACTCGTTTGTTGGGCTAACCGTTGCCTTCATTCCTAGTGGACCAGTGGTGAGTAGCCAGAATTACCCAAGGTCTGTGGCACATACCCGTTTATGATGCTCACAAGCGTTACTACGGATCCCGGACACGGAAACCTCGACTAAACTAAGCTTCGCTGTTAAAACGAGAATATCGCCTGAGTTGATATTACAGAAGGATTTTTAATGGTGAAAGTGCAGGACAGAACGCTACTATGTTATACAAGGTGCCCCAACTATCGCTAACTAGAGTTTAAAAATATGAAGACTCGACCAAATGCAGGTTGATTACTATGCCTGGAATACGTCACACTATATTTTGTGTTTTTCCTAATTGTCTAATTAGCCATGTTTAGTAAACTAACTTTTGACACAACGAAGCTGGACAGAAATTCATATGAGAAACTTGTAGATCAGTTTGCAGAACATCCTGTTATGCAGTTTGTAACTTTCTATCTATTAAGCAATAATTTATTTGTGCTTACTACGGATGCCCGCGAAATAAAAAAAATGCCCCCCACCTCCCCGAAGGGAATCGTGAGGAAATGCGAATGCATTTCTTGCGCCGACACCGACTTCTGCCATCGCCTTGAGAGGCGCCCAGCCAGCGAACGGTCGAGAGTGAGGCGCGAGCGGACGGGAGAGTGGGGCGCAGGGAGGAGAGAGAGCTAACGGCGAGAGAAGGAGCGGCGAAGCACTGCACCTACCCTCTCCTACACTCTCTCGCACCACATGCTCCGGTTGCTAGGGGCGAGGATAAGCGCGCGGCCGCAGCTGTTGCTATGGGAGAGGGAGTGAGAGCGGAGAGATAACACCTGCCGGCGCGCGAACAACGCCAGACAACGCCGCACAACGCCGGATGCCTGACATAGCCCGACTAAAAAATGCATTCGCATTAAAAAAAAAATACCACGTGGCGTGCCTGCTCGCCGCCGTATTGCAGTGCTTCATATAATGTTCCGCGTGAAAATGACCATAGCGTTTGGCGGGGTGTGCTTCCTCGACAGGGGTGCGCTTCCTCGACAGGGCTGTGCGATAAAGCACGTTTGGCTAGCGGCACCACAAGCGATAACCGCTGCGTCTGCTTATCGCTGTCACGAAGCTCCGCGACGGAAGCATATCGTTCGCACACGGAACGTTAGGGAGCGCTGCAATCCCGGCGCGCATAGGCGCACAAGTGGTCATGTAAATTGCTATCTTTTTGTATTTCGCGGGCATCTGTAGTAAGCAGGAAAACATTAATAATTGATACATAGAAAGTTAGAAGCTGTCTAATCGGACGTTTAGAAAACTGATCTACAACTTTCTCATGAGATTGTTTGCCCAGCTTTGTTATTTGAAAAGTGCGTTAATTAAACACTCCTAGTTGGGCAATTGCGAAGAACACAAGAAATAGTGTGACGTACTCCAGCCAATAGTCGGCAACATGCATTTGGTCGCGTCGCCATAGAGTGCGTCGGCATATTTTTAAACTCCGTCTATAGATAGCCGGGACACCCTGAATATGCACTGTCCAGACACCACGCTTTTTGTCAGTTTACCTTTAACTGCATTTTTTTTCTAATTTTCGCCATGGAAAAGTATAACGTTTCTTTAATCAATCTCAGAGAAAGTACTGGCAAAGCTCTTTCTTAAATGTCAGTGTGATCTAACTTTTTTTAAAGTGTGCTTAACAATTCATGGTACTATTCGACATCCGATAACACTTTTTCTTGCTTAGCAAGTACATCAACTCACTACTTGATCGGGACAACTGCCATTGAGTAACACCTTTTAGGGCAAGGGAGGCACCATGTGTAAAGAGAGGTTCTTCAGCAGGGGAATAAATATGTTTGTCTCAGTTGGCAAGTGATTCATTGAAGGTATTTTTTTTCCGCAGCGAACTGTGGCGAAGCGGAGCTTGCCATTTTCGACGGTTACTCGAACTTGAAGGTGAATCCTGTGCAGCTCAAACGCTATTGCGGCGATCTCAAATACTACAAGAACACTGATGAGAAAACTCAGCTGTCCAAGAGGAACAGAATTCTTGTCAGGTGAGTGAGAAAATTGTAGTCACGAAGAGCATCGGAGAGCACTGAATGCAAACAAAGCGCATGAAAACACCAATGTTCATTATAGGAGTTTAGAGAACCGGCTGCATACATGCAGAACACATCAAGATGTGAACAAACATCTACAAACATACATACCTATCGATGAACGAACGCAAATTACACGCTAGGTATTGCCCTTCGGGAAACAAAAAACACTGCATTGCAGACGAGTTGGTTTTAGCCACACAGCATGCACTGCGACTACGTATGGTTATGTAAATATGAAACTGAAATTTAACGACACTCTACGCGAAGGTTCCGCATAAATTTAAGATGATTTTAATGCTCAAACAAGGACGAAAAAGGAGAGCATGATATAACGAAAACGTGTTTTTGTTTTTCGGTTACCTTCGGTGATGTCCGTGTTTGCAGGACTTACTTTCTTCCGAGGCGAATCTGATAAGCTACAAGTAGTTCGACTTTCTATCGTTCTAAGAAAATGTGGTTGGGGCGAGCAACGTGTTCTCGCAAGACCGCAGTGTTTGCCGTCCCAATGCTTGGTTCTCACCACAACGCTTATTATCATTATACGCAGTTCTCATTTTCTTACATCTTCATATTGCAAGCCGCTACCGTTGATGGCTTAACAAGTTGGCATACGGACCTGAGACATTCCGGATGTTACAGCGTTATAATTAAAGCCCTCTTAAAGGAGAGGGTGCTAGGGCTTTTCAGACCCATATTGTAACACCGATAAAATAGGATTCCTTCTGAACTCGCAAGATGTACAGATTGTTTCCTTTCTAGAAAGATTGCTTTAGGTTAGCATTGATCAGTCATTTGCTGAATTGTCGTTGCAAACGCTACTTTTTCATTCTCGATAGAAAATTATAGGAGAGTAAAAAGTGGAGAAGACTGGCTAATTCTCACGTTTGTCCTTCATTTTTTTTCCGGATATGAAAACGTTTTTGTTTGTTTATTGGTTTGTTTGATGTCTTCTTTTTTATATGCGAGCTACTCTCAAGAACATGCTCCCAGCCGGTCCCAAGAAGAATGTTCGGTGAAAGGACATTCTCAGAAATACTTTAATAGAATAATGTTAAGATTGCTTGCTTCCATACATTATGAATACTTTTCTTCCATGTGCTGGATGCAAATGCATGTGTTGTAGAAGGACTTACAGTTGGGCTAGTCGGTAGTAGTTCTTGAAAATCTTGAAAACAGCGCAAATTATGAATCGGACAGTAGGAAATTGAAGGATTGAAGCGTTGTGGTGTTTCTTTCAATTTCCTATTGTGCGTGTCGTAATTTGTGCTGTTTTCAAGATATTGAATCATGTGATGCAGCTCATTGGCAATTTTTGACGACCATTTGCGCACACCCCACCTTGCCCACGAAGCTGAATGTGTTACGAAATTGTTGCCATATTTGTCATCGCCATACGTGATCAAAAAATTCTCGTCGCACAGCTCACATTGTCATTCTGTCATCGTCGCCGTAGTCTCGTCGTTGCTGCACATTGGCTCGCTGTTCGCTAGAGAACATGGATGGACGGGCACATGAGGAGTTTAACAAGGCCATTCATTGTATGACGCCACGTAGACAATACTTCGTTGATGCTGATGTGTGATTTCTCTTTTATCCGCAATGTAACTCAATGTTACTGCCCACTTACTTTTTTCTCTAAATCGTTCACGCAGCGCATTACCAACATAGATTATTGTGATTAGGAGTACAACTTTCTGTCCTCTATTTGCCCTAGTGTACACAAGGGCGTTTTGTAAGGGAGAAATTTGGCCGATGTGCAACACCTGACGATGTAATTTCTTTCAGATTACGAACAACCGTGGCCTCTCCTATCAAGCAGCCAGGCCAGATAATTGGCTTTAGGCTTGTGTGGACGGCCGTAACGTTTCAACCGAAAGGTCAGTCTAACACTAAAGTCTACAGCATCCTGAACCATTTTATTTCTAGCCTACTCTAGAACCATGGTGTAAGATTTTATAGGTTCTAACCCTTCATTTTAACAAAAATTATGTCACTAGTGTAGACAAGTGAGATCTTTTAAAGGCGTGGCGTTACACCTACCCCATTCGAAACAATACTGTACCACATCATTGCGTAAGCCACCCTCTTCACATGGTGCAATGAATGTGCAAAATATTCTCATTTAGAACATGTAAATTACAGAACCAGTGATGACAAATTACGGAGCAGAAAATATTACCCGAGTTAACCTTTCCACAAGAAGACGATGCTGCTTTTAAAAAAAGTTTTGTTCGAGTGGGACGGAACAGGGGGGCAATCTCCTCTTCCCCCCCGCCTCGCCCGAAGGAGCCGGACTTTAAATAAAGTTTATTCATTCATTCTGGAGATCATATTATGCAGAGCACAGATATTATTGGCTATAGTGTTACAGGTGCCACAAAAGACCCCCCAATCTGCACACATTTAACATGCTAGTGCAGTATGCTTGACTGCAGTGTTAAGGTAATCCTGGGAGCATGAATATCTCTACACGTACACACGGTCTCATGTATCACAGATAATCCTGGGAAACTATGTATTGCTCCGGAAAACAGAGTCACGTGCATTCACGTGTCATGGGTACTGCACTAGTTGCTCTAGGTCAGGGTCAGCGACCTGCGGCCCGTGGGCTGGATGTGGCCCGCAGGGCAGTATTATGCGGTCCCCGGCATGACGTCAGAGCCCGCCCCCTTTAACTAACCGATGAACATCTCCCGTCTAAGCGATGAATCCACGACTTTTTGCGTCTGTCAGTGAGCAACCTTGATGTAGACATTTCCGCGCTGGCTAAGAATGTTGAGCCCCAAAAGTCGCATTGAAAGATATTTTTGTGTATAGTTAACCTATGTTTATGAAAGGCAATCATGCGACTTGCATGCTAAAAATAAACATGATTTCTATTCAATTTTTTGTATCATTAATGTCAATTCGCCGAATGTTTCTCTTTGCGAAGGACCCCCAACCTTCCACCTATTTTCCGCGCGGCTCCCGCCATGTCGACTTCACGCAATTCGGTCTTTCACCTCAAAAGGTTGCCGACCCCTGCTCCAGGTGATAGCTGCACAAAAAGAAAACGGTTGAACTAAACTTGACGAATATACATGAGTTGATGACACACATTAACTCAAACATCACTAGGAATTGTACGAGCATAGACATTGTGTTATAGGATTTTGTGAATTCTGAAATATTCTGATAATTAATTATTGGAAAACGCTGGCTACTGTTTTCCAAATGCTGTTACTGTTTCTGAATTGTATGTCTGCGCTTCTATTTCACGTCAAACTCAAATGAAAAAAATCTAAAAGGCTGCACTGAGACACTTGCTGTGAACAGCCATCAACATTTTCAAGTACAAACATGTTAGCGCTCTCTAAAACTCGTTTTTTTTTGTCTTCACCTGCATGCGTCAGCATCATTTCTGTTCTCACACTTGTTTCGAGGCCTAAACCATTTTTGGCAACCACATAATCAGCGCACCGATATAGTAATCTCAAATTATTATTCGCAATACATTTTTCTACTTTCTAATTTCTTTATCGTGTTTTAATATACCAATGATCTCAAACTTAGCTAGAGCACCGCAGTCGCAAAATTTAGTTCAACAAAGGCCGGAATGCATAGTAAAGAAAGTTGGAGCGGCGGGAGATGGGGCAGAGGCTTGGAACAAAATGTCACCTAACATTAACATTTTAAAGAATGCGTTGCCATAGGTCCTGTATGGTTCATATCCTCAGGGGATTTCACGGAGGTTTTGAAAAAGATATCGATAACAATTTGCAGAATGGTCAAAATTCTGAAATAGAGTTCTTGTTCTATGGTTATGTTTCAACACATATTGCTGAATAGGGTTCCTAAAGAAAAAAAATGCCTGAGACCCTATTCAGCTTTGTTCGGGGGAGCTGTAGCTCCCCCGAACAAAGCGTGACTAATCGCCGTAGGCGAGAAAATAATGCCAATATCATTTAGCAAAGTTGCGAAAGTTCATTCTTCGTGAAACCATGGGTCGCGTCTTTGAGACCCCTGCAATATACGGTCACTGTACTGGTCATCTTTCGTTAGCAACCAGTTATGTTTTCGTCGGTTGACGTGAAGCAGCAGGGAATGCATATTTCTTGCCGTTGGTGATATTCACGAACGCAAGCAACATTCCTGAAATGCCAAATGAACAACCCGTGTGGTTGTTGCCTGTTTTCTGTATTCGCAGACGTCTGCAAGGAGTACACCTGCCCCAAGAGCCAGTACTGCATGAACTCGGAATCTCGGAGTTGTACCGAGACGAGAGAGTACTGCATCGATAGGTCTTTAGTATGCGATGGACTGCCCAACTGTAGTGGCGAAGACTTCAGCGATGAAGATAAGTGTGAGTAGGATGATCTGTTGTATTTATGAACATAGAGAGAGAAAGGAAATGCGGAAAGGCAGGGAGGTTAGCCGTAAAGTAAATATCCGATATGCTACCCTGCACTGGAAATTTATTATCATTTATACAGCTGCATTCTTTTTGGAATAACGATGCTGGCCAGAGAGGACAGGCTATATTTTTGAACTCAGATGCATCTGTGCTGTATTCAGTTAGGCTAATATGCATTAGCTTAACATGCATCGGCACTTACAGTCCATTTTAGCCGGAAGAAGGAGAGAAAGGGCTACACATATTGTAAAGGATTTCACGCGATGAGCCGATAATACAAAGAACGCAGTACCGCAGTGCTTTACGCTGAAAAATGTCCAACTTCGCTCTTCGCGGTATAATCAGCTGTTGCCTTCGAGCCGGTCAGTTATCCAAAACGAGCCTTCCATAAATCCGTACCCAGCCGCTTTAGCTCCAGCACTGCCACACTGCAGCACTCCCGTTTCGGGAATACCCGCTCATCACTCTCTCGGTAAACCTCGGCTAACGTCGTAAACCCGTGATAAATTGCTCCGCGGGGAGTCAAGATCACGCTTTCCCCCAAAATATCCCCACCCTCCCTTTTTTCTATAGCCAGTATCTGGCAACGTGCCTGATCGAAGTGAGCGAGCCCCTTTGGCAGGGCTTGTATAGCGAGGCCCTAAAATGCGCAGCGCCAACAACTGATGCGCATAATTATGTCTATCGGTGCCGCACCGCCTTAGACTTGAAGCGAGAGCGAGCCGCGGTAAGCTGGACCGATACGCGCCGCACAGGCGGCCCAAGTCGGCACGTGAGTGATGAAGCGAAGCTAATGCAGTTCCCGGGAATCTCGCTTTATACGAGCGATCTAATTTCGAGGCTACTGCGTGTACTGACGCCTGCCTCAATAATTTACCTGGGGAGTTCAAAGCTGTATCCTCGGCGTAGCTTACTTTCTTTATCGCAGCTTTCTTTCTTTCTTGCTCCTTTCGTCGTGAGCGCTATCGCTACACGCTGTTTTCTTTATTGGGATCGATATCTAGTAAAAGGCGATAGCTTTTATACCCGCCATACGCTCACACATACGGAAAGAAACCAATTTATAGAGGAAGGCAGCATTACCTTTAGAGTGGCGGCAGTGACTGATTTAAAAGGCCATCACTGATCTTTTTCTGCGTTACAATTTCGAGAGCTTGATTTATGTTCTGACAAGCACACGATCGTAATGTATATACATGCATATACACGTATTAGTATAACATGGGCTGCTTGAAAATCGAGTTTAACACTGTTCTGTAATAAATTTTTGTAATGCAAGGGTGATAGGAAGGTGAGAAGCAGTGTAATACTATAGCCTCCTCGATCTCATGGTATGCAGTTGGGTGCTTTTAAATATTGATTTGTAAGTGATTTCACGAAGTAGTTCTTTTGTACAAATGATCGCATGCATGTGGAACCGAGTGGAAACGCTTCGAACGCATTACTTTCGTCAGCGTTTGCTAAAGATAAATTTCATCGAGACGAATGTGCCGTAACAGACAGCGAAAGAGCCTTTGATGTGAAACTCGAATACATAAAATTCATGTTAGTTGCTTAAAAATGTCAGCCTTAAACGCAATTATATTTTCATCCACGTGTTAGTCAATGTCAACGGTTATTATATATAAGACATGAAAAACACGGACACGGCTACACTCTCCACTTAAGTGTATGTGCCACCATCACTATTTAATCCGACACAACGCTTCTAAGTGCAAAACAAGACGAGGACGGTGAATAAGACGGAAACAGACGCGCTTAAGCGGGCAACACCTTACTGAGAACCGCAAAGCGTTCACGATAGTGTTGCAAGTTAGCATCCGTGTGCATCCCGTCTTTTTAACCGTCTTAATCTCCTTGGGCGCTTAAGGTTTCGTCATCTTCTACCAACACACCCAGACAGCCACTTTAGATATGATCCGAATATAGTTTTGACGTTTCTAATGGCCCATTACGTAACGAGAACTGGCTTGACTTGCGCAAACATCTAAGCGCGAAGCATTTGAAGACAAAGAACATTGTAGACAGGATGGGCGTTAACTACAAACTGATTTTATTCGTTGCCAAACGTAAGCATCCGTATACAACCACAACCGTTCTGTCTTCAGCGGTCATTGTCTTCGACTGCTTTGCGCCTAGATGTTTGCGTAAGCATGTACGACCATCTATAGCTCAACCAAAGCCTTGCCAAACTGTCTTCAATGGCAACAACGCGCCTTAATGATCTTTAGGTCTAAGGGAGTTAGGTCTGTCTTATAACGCGCGTCTGTTCCTCACACTCACAGGCAACCTACCGCTGCTGGCTGGCTGTGGAGCCGGCGCCGGTGTGGTTCTTCTGTGCGTAGTGATCACGGTTATCCTGTGCCGACGCCATTCCCGGCGAGCGGGTCAGGCGTCGCGAAGCCTTTCACTGCCGCTTCGCGAGCTCGAACACAGCCCTACGTGCGCCGCGCGGCAGACACCTTTCCTGCCCGAGCTCAACTGCAGCGTGCACCGGCCGCAGCACCTGCCGGGACCCGTGCCACCAGCGAGGCCGCCACCGTTCGCCAAACCCCGGCGATCGCCCACCGACGTATAGAAAAGTTGCCTCGTGGACATCTGTACCAACGCAACTGCGTATCGCGAATGTCTGCCCCCCTTCGAACAACAACATTGAATCGTGTTAGTAACGACCTAGCTCGCGATGTAGTTTCGCGCAAGAGTCGTGAACTGTTGAGGTGTATACTACGGTGCGGAGAAGTGCGCACGTGCTGCATCCTCTGGCAACGTGCGGAAGCCGGAAAGTCGGCGTTTTTTCTGCTCCGATGGTTGTTTGCGATATCGACGGCCTACCATGCACGTGACCGACTTGGCACTTGCGCTATCAGTGACTCTGATCCTGGCGTGCCCGTCGATATAACGACACAACACGTGACCTCTAGTATAAGGTGTAGATCTTCGTCGCCGGTTGAAGTTAACCGTACGCCTGTCCAGCGTGCGAAGAGCAAGGGCGTTTTGTTAGAATCGTTGAGTAGCAGTACTACTGCGGGATGTGGTGAACTGCTGGCTGTGAAAGCTGCGAAAACTACTGGCAGTCGCAGATTCCGAGTGTGCAGATAGCATGAAAGGACCGCACAAGATCAGTGATTTATACTAAGTCGTGGTCTTACGCTTTTGTTGCAGGCTAAATACACCGTCTACAGTGCTCATTAGCGAATATGGGCGCATCACGCGATTGCGCATGTCCGCAAGGCAAGTTAACGGCTGATACTGAGGTTGTACATATCGAATGTTGCGTTAACGCGTGAATAGCATACGGGCTACTCTATTTTCGTGTGGAAGAGGTTGTTCTAGGTCTGAGATGACGTGATTTGCGAAATAGCTGCGGATGGTTAAGGATACGTTTGTGGTAACATCTCGAGCTGCCATAGCTTAGGGGGGGACATTTTGTAAGCGTTCTGTGACGGAACGGAACGAGACGTCATGAAGAGGACGAGAGGCAGCCGCACGGGAGTGGTCGATGCTCGTCTGATGATCAGACGTGAGAATAGCAACCGGAAACGGCAGTGCTTTCAAATATTTTGGCGTAGAACGGGCGGTGGGCCCGCTTCGTCCGATGCAACGGCTACAAAAGGGTCTTCGGACAACTTGGATTGGATCAAAACATAAGTGCTGGGGCCAGAGAATCAGAAAAGCCTGCTTTGTGTCTGGCTTACTCTAATCCAGTGCCGACAGTGAGCGCAAAATCAGCCAGCCCCCCCCCCCCCCCCCCCCACCAGTCAACACTCCTCAAAATGCGACACCACATTGCGTGCACTCAAGACATTAACTGAAATAAAATGTTAAAGTCATCGCGCTCTTCAATTTCAAGCTTTGAAATATAACGTCTGCCAATATTGATGATTCGCTATAATAATTCTATATTTCTTTATGCGCGGAACAGAATTCTGAATTCCTTCAGCCCGCCTATAGGCTGTTTGTTCCCTTTCGTCCTCATCATGACGTTTCTCTCCGTTCTGTCACAGAACACTAACAAAATAACCCTATAAGAATACCATTTTTCTTTTATAGCTGCAATATAATTATTCATGTTCAAGTGAAAAAGTTACGATTCTTTACAGTCCATATAAGGAGGCTGCTTATTGCGTAGCCACATTTATTTC
Source organism: Rhipicephalus appendiculatus (assembly GCA_030522465.1). Taxonomy (NCBI): domain Eukaryota; kingdom Metazoa; phylum Arthropoda; class Arachnida; order Ixodida; family Ixodidae; genus Rhipicephalus; species Rhipicephalus appendiculatus. The sequence continues at coordinate 48,674 of JALIZH010028988.1, read as the reverse complement.
AGCGTTGTGTTTGTCTATCTATGTGTGAGTGTGTGAGCTCAATCAAATATGGCTGCAATCAATATAGTTCATTGTTTCTAAATTTTATCCGCATTTGGCGAAATTGTGTACCAACTTTTCCACAACGTTTCAATGTAACTCAGTTTTGACTAAGATTTCATCGCTTTAATATCGTGAGAACACGAACATTGGCACAAAGTTTTATATCTGAACAATCATGTGTGCATCCATGCACATACACACTCCTAAAGCTAAGAACACCCAAATGAAAAGGGAAATAGCTCGATTGACAACACTGACAAGTAAATTGCGTCACCACGTGCATCATAAAGCTGTTATTTGTACTTTCTCAGAGTTGGCGGTGAAACGCTTTTATCAGAGATTTCAGGAGTACATAAAAGCATAAACCGAGAGTGTCGTAAATTATCTTGCAATCAAAATTCACGTGACCAGCCCCGCTAGTATACAAAATGAGAAATGCGACGTAGAAACAAAGCTGTATTCTTCCGAAGAAGAGCCAATATTTCTCTACTTGAGCATTCGTCTGCATGCGTCGTACTACCAGAGACACCGGGTATGAAGCCGGTAGCTCCAGCCGTGTTTAGTGTGACGCTGCTACATTCGAGAGTAGTTTTGTTCTACAAGAGACGACCAGAAACACAATGACTGTGCCCCAGCACATTGCCGAAAACCGGCCGAACAAATGTTATCACCGTACAATAAATATGTAACGGGTATAACTTCTGCGGTACATCTGTGTAGCGCCTACAGATACTCTGACATGCTCATCGTGCCTGTTGTGATCATCAAACACTGCTCTTTGTATGCAAGCAGAGTAGCATCATAGGTTACTCTAATAACAAGGAACAATAAGTTACAAAATATATGTCACCCTAACAAAACGCGCATGCAGGGGAGGGTGTTGTTATGTTTGTATCGTACACTGCCGAATTTTCAGGTTGTTCGAGATTACTTTAGCTGCGCATGTTGTAGGCTGTTCCCAGTAACCATCATGACCTTGTTGTATAGATGTGTACACGATACCGCTTGAAATTACTCAGACCCTATAGAGACATATTAAAGAATCAAAATTCTATATTTGAGAATCCCTGATCCTGTCAGTTCCAGTCGCCACGACCGTGTGCGTCTCGAACACTATGGGGGCGAACGCTGTTCTCGTGTCGCAATTCTTAAAACTAGTTACCGGCAAACGCAAATGCATTCTCGTGTAGTTGGCAGCGAGTGCCTTGTAATCACGAAAGGAGAGCACTCTTTAGACACCGAAAACGTTGACCATATCAATTCCCTGCCGTTCCAAACATTGCTAACGTTTTGCCGAGGGTTGAAGGCCTAAGCCTGCGCACTGTTCTGAATTAGAATGTTGCTAACGTTGAAGCAAATGGGCAAACGACGCTTCAATATTTTTTAGACGCAATGTTACGGCGCTGGGTTGCAGATATTTTTGAAAACATAAAGCCTGGGAGTTTTCGACCGAATCCGTCAGCTCCATATGAAGTACAGACTAGGGTTCGCGGGCACTGGATATTTAACGGTGGATAACACCAGCTCATAGGCGGTTCTCTTGAATACATTAAAATTCTTAACGTCTGATGATAAACAAGCCTCAGTGGCGTATTAAACAAGACGCCTGGGTGTGATGAGGGGACCCCAGATAGGCGTTGTTGCAAGGCGTTGTCTGTCTTGCAACACACGAAAAAAGTGCTATTCAGTTTCCAGTACTGCGCACACTGCTCATGTAATTAGCGTAAACGAGATGTGCCAGCGATCGCTCACAAAAGGGCATTAAAAGTAACAGAGTTAGTGACAGGCGCTTACTAACACTGCAACACCATGTAAGTTGCCACGTTAGCGTTAGCATACGTACTTTTCTTTTTACTACTGGCGCGAAGTATGGGGATCTGGTACGGAACAAGAACTGTTGGACGCTGAAGAGAACAACCCGAAGAAACTATAATCGCGTCGACGCGTGCTTTGTCTGATTCATTTCTACAAATCCCTCTCCTAACTGGCAGCTATTGATCAACCTCTTACTATGTTCTCTCGAGTTTAAAGCGGATTTGGCAAAGTTCACTCAGATGCCGCCCAGAATTGCCGGAATACAATTTCCTGTCTAGAGTGTGTCCGCGAAAATCGGCTCAGAATTGAAGCTTGGAGAATGGGACTTGGTAGTGCCAACACTTGGTAGTGCCAACTGTTTAGGATGCTGGAGGCCAAAGTTGGAACACAAAAAAGACGCGCGCACGCAGTTGCGCGTGCTATGTATACATAGATATATAGATATAACATATATGCATGGACAAACAGCTAGCTGCTGGGCTGCAGCTCCAACGCAGTAGTCCAGCTTCATCAAAGCACCGTGTGGTACAATGATGCTTGCTGATTGCTTTTCTAGCGTACTGAACGCCAGATGAGTTTTGTTCTTTGTGATCTCTGAAGGACGTCATCATTTTATTGTGCTGTTTCACCGGGGTATTTGAATGTTGTGTACCCAATATGTTTTCATATGTACTGTACAGTTCCATGCAGTTGGCTTGAAACGGTCCCTTGAAAGTGTTGAAAGATTCGTTTCTTGTCCTTTCGAAGCCAACATACCTCTGCGGTGTGTGGCAAGAAGGTACGAACTGGTGCGAGAAGCTGTCGATGTTTCATTGAAACACGCTCATGTTGTTGAGTGACCTTGTAACGCTTTACCCTGCAATCACGCATCAGACGGCTGGTTTGATTTCTAGTTGAGATTAGTGATCGGTAATGCCACTTTTTTTCGATAACGGGATGTATTAAAGGTTGTTTTCCAAAGTTTGGTAGTTGTAGCATTGTACTCAGCTACATAGGTAATCTTCAGCAAGGAGAGTATGTTAATTTAGATTAATGAGTCGTCACTTTGGTTTCCCGCAGGTTGACAAGAAGAGCCAATCGTGCGATTTGAACTCAATACATGATGCAATGTCACATGACGTTTGCTACAGTGAACAGCACTGCAGAAACCACACAGTGACAAGTGTTTTTGACTCTGAGATAGCGACAGAGCCACAACAGGGCAAATAACGCGAAGTCGATTCACATTGAGTGCACGCAACCAAGCCCGTAGCTTTGTTCGCTGCCGCGGCTGTATAGCCCCCTTGCATTACCTTTGGACGAGTTGGTTCTGTACGTGAGATCAACGGGCTTATAATGTAAAATGGGTGCGCATGCACAGTATCTAGAAAGGCGCTTGTAGAAAGAAAGGAACATAATTATACTTATGAATTTAATTATGTAAGCGTATGCGTATATATGATGGTATGTTATCACTTATTTGCTACCTTATTGATTTTAGGCGCTGCGTTTATGTTGAACTAATTTGTTCGAAGCAGTGCGAAATTTTAGCTGCTACACTATGAAAGTTCTTACGACTCGTTGAGTTATGTCTTTTGTTCGTCATGTAGCGCAATGAGCAATCGAGTTGGTTATATAGATTGGTTATAGCGGTGCTGGTAAGTGGTAGGTAGTAGGTTACAGTGGTGCTACAAATTTGGACGAGCAAAGGATGAAACGAATATTTTAATCGACGTAGATTCTCTCGTAATCTGTTCTTATTTGAATATTTTTCAACTGCCATGCATGGGGCGCTTATTTAAAGATGACGAATGTCATAAAGCTTTGTTTACTAAGACCTCTTTAAGACCGATAGCTCAGCCTGTCTTACGGTAGATTTTTTCAACAACTCTTGGGTTACGTTCATGATTTGCGTTACGATGAAAGCGTTTAACATTTCTATCATATTAATCAAATATAGCGATAAATCTTATCCTTTAAATATTTTACAGTTCATAGCCTTTCAAGCAATGAGAGGGGTATGACAACGTATGTACAGAATAAACGTGGACTTGTCTGGGCTTACAGGAATGGTCTTGACGTGTAGCCTAGCCCCGCTCGAAACTATTAAAATAGTGAGACACAGGGCACCTTAAATAATCGTTGGATTGTTTAAACCTTCAAGTAATAAATACACGGAGTTGAAGTTTTAGCATCATGTTTGCTCAGAGTTTACACTTTAGAGCGTGGAGCTTGAGCGAGTAAAAATATATATGCATTAGGCATGTCGTTAGGTAAAGGTGCAGTTCCGCAAGGTAAATTTATTTCGTGGAAGGAATATGTTTATTTTGATGATGTGTTATAATTGTCATAATCTGTAACAACAAAATGCGTGTTTGCGATAGGTCCATCGCATATGTATATGGTGTATACTCATTCCCTGTACAGGTTTCAAATGACACGCCGTATGTAATAATGGTAAAGTATATATTACCTAAATTTTAGTTGTGCACCGAGAATAGCTCTTTCACCACGGGCACTGATATTTTAAACATGTTCTTACTGGCCAGTAGTTCGACCAAATTTTGAAACAATTTCTAGGAACATTTCGGTGGTAATCGCATAAAAACTGGCTCCACAAATTGGTTGTTGTGTTTTAAAGCTGCAGAAAACACTCAATTGCTGCTTCTTTTACTTTTGCTGTTCGTACTGGTTGTACATATGATGAATCATCGCTTGAAGTATGAACTCATAAGAGCGTATCCCATCTTGAACAGCCTCTTACGCGACTGTCTAGAATACGGAAGTGGTTCCCGTGCATTTGATACCTTCTGCCAAAACCTCACTAATTTTAACAACCACGTTGAGATGAGGTTGAGATGAACATGTCTTAACATGGAACAAGTGATCGTGTCTTAACACTGAACATCCCCTTTCGTTTTCACGCCCTATCAGGGCCACTGATGGAGACCGGAAAATTGACCCCATTGCAATGTGCGATTCGTTACCCTTTGCAGCGCGAAAGATGAAAACGAAAATAAATACGAAAAAAAATTAAAAAATAAGAGTACAAAGTCACCAGACAGAAATATATTCACGGTCTTAAAAATCGTTGAGGCCACTCTTAAATTGTGAGCAATCAATATTAAGGTAGGTTGTGAAGCATTCCTCCACTCGACTAATGCCGGCATTGCATTTCTAATGCCGGCATTCCATTCCGACCGTAATTATGTACAGTATAAGTTGCCATGGCTTCAACGAGGGCCACAGACCGACAGGGACAAGCACGAAAGCCTGCTTGCTTGGTAGAGAATGTCCAAACCATCTAGGCGTTCTGTTTCAAACCTGCATACTAGTCAGCACAAACATAGACCATAGCGAACTGCTTCCGGTGTCAAGACAGTCGTGTAGGGGTTACACCACTGCAGTTGGTTTGTGTCCAAAAATGGTTAATATTCAAATGTTCGTATCGTGGAGAGAAAAGTATACATTCATTTTACAATATGGATTAGGATTAGGATAGGATTAGGATGATGTAGGCTGCCGGCGGACGTAATAACCACAACGCTAAACGATCACATATGTGCTTTTTAGACTGTGTTGCACCGGAGGACTAAGAAATTTGTTTGTTTTTTTTCTCAGAGAGAGAATACAATTATGTCAACATTCCCAAGCATTAACTTTTTGTTGTTGGAAACGAAGGGTTTCAAGTGACTGTCCGTTCCAGTTAAACGTATTTAAACGAGACGTTGGCAAGCGTTACAGAGGAAGTATGTACCGATGAAAAAAAAAGGATGTTATAAACTTAGGTCCAAGTGAAAAGTTGTGTAGCGCTCACAAGCTTTGACGTATGTGCACTCTTCCTGTTGTTCCCCAAATGAACTCTTAAAAAGTTATGCACAGTTCCTCGGTATGCTTGTACACTGTTGTGCCGCCAAAAAAAAAAGTGTACGTATCGTCTTATAGGTCACTTGCATATGATGACATCGGCGCGGTGTTGCAGCATTACACATAGCTTCCCCCAGCACTCTCAGACATGAGCACACTACATAAAGTCATTGCATTATTACTATAACGTTGCGGTGCTTTATGAAGGCGCTCGCGACGGCATAACAACACGATCATCTTTTTTTCCTTAATGTAGTTTGTACTGTGGAAGAAAATGATAGCATTGTGCAATTGTCTCATAATGAAAAAGCATTGACTTCTTGCATCGTAGAAAAACGCGTGTTTGTTGCAAGCCTTAGTTTTGAAATAGAATATGCCAGAAACCAAAGCACAGATACTTTTAAAGCCTGTTTATATATATACACATGTATGTTTGAGTGCGTAGGATTATCAAGAGAGACGGGAACAAACCGATTTCCAACAATTAATACCGCGAGGAGAGCAGAACGCGCGAAGAAGTTAGCAAATGTCCCAAATGTATAGTTGACATTGTTGTGAAAAAGTGTTTTCAAAGAGTGCATTATGACTGCTCAGCGCACCATGCATCACTTTATCTTGTTTCACCTGTTGTGTAACTCAAAATTCATCGGTGTTTTGCGGATGTGAAGTTTGTTAAATACTGTGCCAAGACAAGTGTTCCTAAAAAAAACTCTTGAATTGTCCTGAAAATCTTCTTGTACAAGTCCTTACGTAATGAGAAAGGAACACGAGATATTCGACGGTCTCTGAAGCTCATCTGATGTTATCCGATGTTATCTGTCGGTTTAATAAAATCCATGACAGATGAGAAGTGTTTGTAAGGCACAAATTAGAGGGAACTTGAACAACTCTGTTGGCAGATACGTTAAAGAATAAAGTCAAATATTCACTCTTCTTCGCAACGGCGTAATCCATTTTCTGGCCAACGTTCAGGTCAGAAAGCTACAGTTTTGGGAGTCCTGCTTTATGGTCTTAGTTGAACAAGTTCATTGCCATTGTGTACATTGGGAGCCATCGTCGTTTCCTGGGGCTTCAATATCCTTTCAAGACTACCTACGTAGCGAGGATGGCATTGCATAACAACCGATCACAAATTGTGCATCTATGAGGATAAAACGCTAACGAAGTTAAAAAAGCAGGGTGCGCAGAAAAACATTAGCAGTATTTAGTAACTATAATTGTCATAAATATGAGGCAAATATACAGTATAGAAAAGTATGAATGAGCACACTGACTAGTGCGTTTGCAGGACTGAGTGTGCGTGCAGCATTCCATTTACGAGTGACGTGGTCATTTAAAATTGGTGATTTTCTCTTAACAATCTCTTTACAATAAGGTATTAGTGAAACGGTAACATGTTCTTTTAAAACCATTGCAAACACAGGAAATGAGTGTTTATGTTTATTTAGTAATAGGCTGAACCATAAAACAAAGTTCAGAAAGGGAAGTCAGTCGAAAGTGCTCCAGACTGTTACGCTCCAGACTCACAGAAATGAAGCTGGTCTCAATCAGAAACGAAAGAATAGCTGGGAACAAATGTTTTCAAAAGACCCCGGAAAAGTTTCACGTAAAGTCATGCAGTTTCTTGGCGTCGTAGAGTTTCCAGTCTAGTTTCTAGTTTGAAGGCGTACAGTTTCTAGTCTTCATTATTCGGGCATTATTAACTTTACACACCATACATTCAAAACAACAAAGCATCGTGATACCGCATAAGAAGAGAAAAAAGCACCATGTACTCGACTGTCATCCGTGCTGGATGCGAATAGAACACTCTCCTTCAAAATCGACTAAGCCCTGTGAGTATCTTTGCATGGTGTATTCGTAAGAGACACGCTTACTATGCAAACTAAGAAAAAAAATTGCATGTGTTACTCTTTCCGGTGAGTCCTGACTCGCCACGTATAGACCTGTTCCATGTTTGTAAACAGGAGTAGGCGCCATCGACATACTGAGGCGCTTGTAGCGACGTCGCGGCGCGTAAACTACGTCCAGCTCACAGCTCGCCACCGCCCTCTATGATGACGTGACAAATTGCACAGCAGCTACAGATGCGCTTTGCAGCTGCCGATGCGCTGTTCCCGGAGGCAGCTTTGCAGCTGCTGTGCCAGTTGTCACGTGATCACAGAGGGCGGTGGCGAGCTTGAGCTGGACATAGCCTACGCGCCGCGACGTCGCTACAAGCGCCTCAGTATGTCCACGGCGCCTACCTCTGTTTACAAACATGGAATAGGTCTATATGACTCTCTTTAGAGACACGTAAAGTTTTCTTATGTGTTCCACGATTCTCCGACGGGAGTATAATGACCCCCCAAAGAGAGCTGACGTGCCTCTTTAAAGAGACTCATATACGCGGCAAGTCAGGACTCTCGAAAAAGAGTCAAACTACTCTTTTTTTTTCTTAAAAGTGTGATATGCTTTGCGGTGGTAATTAAACTTATACTTGGAATGACGAACACAATGCATGGGGCGAGATATCGCGCTCTTTATAATTTAAGGTAAAAATGTGTCTCCGCACGTGGCATGCATACAATTGTATTAAACTTCACTCGTCATTGCCCTTGAGGTAATAATTACCACCTAAAGTAAATAGCGCAGAGGGGGGGGGGGGGGGGGGCACACGGAAACAGAACATACAGAAAAAAAGGACAAAAAGGCTACACAAACGGATTCCGACTATCCCCAACAACAGAGAAAAGACCTATATATGGTTTCTTCTAGAGAGCAACCCCCCCCCCCCCCCCCCACACACACACACATACACGTACACATATACATATATATATAAGGTAATTAGCCAAAGAGGCTTAAAGATTAAGGTGATAAGTTTGTTCCTGATAGCGATGTGCGAAGAGGTTATTTTCATGTGGAAAGCAGCATGACACGGACGAAGTAGCACGTGCTGTCTTAATCACCATCTATAAAGGCCCTGACGTTGTGTTAACCAAGGTAACGTTGCACAGTAAAGGTACGCACAGTGAGATAGACATCATGTAAAGTTTCTGATGTAGTTTACTATCAAGAATTTTTTTAACTATGTGTTGACTTTATCAGTTGATAGGACAGACAAGAAAATCTGTATATTCCTCCTATGCCTTACAGAAGGACTTTTATTGCAGCCAGAGCACGAGTTCTGTTGCGTTTAATGTCACCTAGATTTCCGGATAAGTGGCCGAAGTTGCGATGCCGCACTGGTTTTGCTTGTTTCTCGTCATCCTTATGTAACCATGTTCACCCCAGTCAGATCCCATGCTGAAGTTTGAGAAGAAGTAGTTAGTGGACGCGTGAACTTTTGGTTTGCCAAAAATAAAAAACAGAGCTCACCTGTTCTTACATATCCAGTAATCTTTTCCGTCGGCGGTGCCGTAGCCCACTACTAAAAGGCCGTAGTTGACGTCACTAGCACTACAAAATGGATTATTATATATACCTAAAAAAACGAAGAGAAAAATGATTCTGTCGTTACACACATTAAAAAGTTACTATCTACTGTGGGAAATTTGTTAGTTGCGGGGATAATGGCGATTGATGAAGCGAACAGCATACTCTTTTCTATTTCGATATTTAGTTACTGAAAGAAAATAAACTTAGTTATTATTGTGGATTCCAAGAGAAAAGATGTTGCACATGCTTTCACCAGGTACATAAATATAAAAAAGAGTGTCTTTACTTCGCACAATTTCTGTTAGCTCTGTCGTGCAACTAGCAGCAGCAGAGCTGCGCCAGCTCTCGTAGATGTTAACGACTCTAATGTGTCTTACCTTGGTGATACTGGAAGAAATCATCATGAGCTGCATCGACCACCACTGCAACGGGTCCCACAGTGGCTACAGCTATCTGCAGTTGCTCTTCAGACATTTGAGGGACTGTGTGGAAACTGGAGATGGTCGCACCAACGGCACCCTTGTCGAATGCACACGGCATGGTCTGAAAATGAAAGATGAGTGCTAAAAATGGTACACATATGGAAATGAAAAGAAATTTAATTGAGTATTGCTTGTAACACACCGTTTATTTATTCTTCGTGGTGATAAAAACCGCATGTTGGAGTAGGTCCAGTGTACCGGAGTTCAAACATTCTGTATTCAACAGGTTTAACTAATCACTCAGATTATGCAGGGAAGATAGTTCAAGACAGCGATAGAGCGACGACCGTTCTCTGTGTGACCCGATTTCGGAGGCCATTCGCGACGGGTAAGGCTTCGATTTTTGAACGGCAGATGGCTCTAGTGTGCTGTGTTCCTGCCCCGTGAAAATACTGGATGGTGGGAGTAGAACCGTTATTTCACTCTAGACCGCTGATTTGCGCCGGTAAGGATTTGAATGTGTTCCCCCCGGCACGTGTCGGTCAAGCAGGCCAAGCAACTGGCAAGGTACTTTGAGTCACTAAGAATGAACGAAGAAAGAATAGCGCTGGGAGAAAACAGATATATGAAAATGCGATAACGTACGTGCGGTAAAATGTTTAAACACCAAATACCACATCTATAACTTCACAATGAGTACATTTGAACCCCCCCCAGCATCCCACTAAATTTTCGTGCTTGTCTTTCTACAGCCGTTCAACTAGCATATGAAATTAGGGGGTGGAGGAGGAGGAGGTGGGGGGAGGGAAATGATATGTAGACAGCTCAATGTGCCTCCGGTTCGCTGCTCCGTGCATCCGGAAAGTGATATGCAAAAAAAAAGGAACACACATAGAGGCACTAAAACAAATACAACTCTGCGAACAAAGCGGATGCACAGTACGCCTACTATCGGTCGCAGAGGTTAGACAGTTATAAACTGATTGCTTTTTACGTCAGCCGTGTGCGTGATAGTTGTTTTCCGGAAAATGAGCTGTAATTTTGACCTGCAGCCTTCTGGCGAGAGAAAAATTATTTTCGAAGTGATAATTACCAGAGAAACTCAATACACGTCGGATATCGGTCGTGTTGACAGCATGTTGACGCGTCAGTGAGTGCCATAACAGAGGAATATGCTTTCGTAAATACGTCCTGTGTAAAGAGGCCGTTGCGGTGAAGCGCCACAAAATCAAGAAATGTGCGACTGTATTTGCTGATTCAATGTAGGGACGAGTACGTACATGCCACTGTGTGAGACACTTAAGGACATGTCCATGTTGGTGTTAGCAAGAAAACGCAGCTCTCCGCAGAATCTGTTGCTCACATAGTATAGAAGGGAACTGCCTAGCATACGTAGGTAAGCTTTCAGTGCGGGTGATTAGAATTGGGAAGTGGTACTAACCTCGGAAGCATAAGGGTACAGTTCTTCCAGGTCGATGCCCTTGTTTTGGATGATGTATTCAAAAGCTTGATCTGCTCGGCCTCCTTCGCACCCTAGGTTTCCGAAGTCTTGAGAGCAGTCGATTAGGTTCTGCTCGCTTAGCTCCACGAGTTGACCCGTCCGGATGAAATGTTGGCTTTCCACTGCTCCGGTCTAGTTGCATTCAATTCACAGGGAGGTTACAACGACAAGGATTAAAAATCATTCAATGCTCCTAGAATGAAAGCAGAGCTAGCATGCACGTGTGCGTACGAACATTTATGCCAAAGCACTGAATGCCTAACTATTTGCAAAGCAACCGAGTCGTAAAAAAGGGCCACTGATGGAAAGCATTTGTGTCATTGCAAAAATAAAAGACTTCCGAAACAAACTACTATAAACTGTTCACGTAGAACAAGAATTTAACAAGTAATAAGAGAAGGAACGAAGACGAAAGCGTTGAAAGTTAGCGCTCGTCTTCGTTCCTTCTCTTGCCCTGTGTCAAGTTTTTTGCTACCATGAACAGTTACGATATCATTAATCGAAATTTGATGGTATTGGACATGATCTGATACCTTGAGACAGGCGACAACTGTCTCCACAGTATTTAGAGATAACTTTATGTTGAGTGTATGGATAAAAACACATTCGGTTTGTGTGGTTAAAGATAACTTCATTTCTTGACAACGAAATGGCGATGTACTTAAGTTAAGTTACGCTTCCGTTTTTGCTAACAAAGAGCTAAAGATCCTACGAATTCATCGCTACTTTTTGGACAACAAAAAAGTTTAAGGAAATCATGTAAAACATGCCGCGCTGAAAGCCCACGTAGCCAAGCACGGTCCCTGCGTCTTCACGGGAGTCACTGCTCCTTTGTTTCTCCAGTCGACGCTGTCTGGCAAAACTGACGTGTTGAGCACTCGTGACGCTGTGTGCTCCTGTCTGCGGTAATTCCACTGCCATGAGACAATCTTTCTTCCAGCCGCAGTGATACGTTCTACCTCCTCTGGCAGCTGCAGAATTAGAAAGGAAATGATGCTCAGTATGCAGAACAATGTGAAAAACATAGCACTCTAGTTTACGAGCCATACTTAAGCCTGGCACTGCATTTCATATATACACAAAATAATTGTTCCGTCGTCGAAGTAAAAAAAAGAAGCACTGTCATATTGTAAAAGAATGCAATGTAAGCTCTGTTTTCCCAAATATTACAAAAAAGAAACAATCGACACAGATTTTTGTTAAATAAAGCGAGAAATAGAAAAATGCTTAATCACGGAGTCGTTTTTTCAAAGCTTTAGAAAAACAATGATTTGCGGCAAAGTGTATTGATGCGTAACCATCTTTACAAAATAATCAATAAAGAGATGACGACAGCGTGACTTTATTACTTTAACCTTAGAATGCTGTTACTTTATTTGACACATCTTACGTTTTACAAAACTGAATCATGAATTGTGAAACATCAGCAGATAATATTGTTCTATAATAATTTTAATGATTAAAAAAAATGAAGGCCTAGATTGTCCACCGGTATAACTCCTACATGATTGGTCGATTGACGATGCATTTCATACATTTTGCAAATAATGCCCGGCCATCTAAGCAATACTTTTTGTACTGATATCTTCCCCTCCTCGGTGACTATCTCCTGAAATTTAATACGCATTCCGGGCAGGGTATGCATGGCATAAGAAAAACATTTTTGGCCACCCAAATATCACAACATTTTCATCCTTTCGTTCAGTCTATATGTTTGTTGTGCATTCGCATCGACAAAAACACCGAAAAAAAAGGAAACACATTCTAATTCTCTTGACAAACGAATGTTGTTTGTGCATGAAATATTACAAAATACGGTTTACTAACCATATCGGCGAACTTGTTTACTATGCGTGTGTAGGTGACCTCTCCACTTGCGTATCTCTTGTTATGTGCAGCGATTTCGAGGCGGTTTCGAAGATATGCCAGCTTCCTCGCTCCATCTTCTACTTGCGACGAGTAATGCTTTTCTTATATAACAAAAAAAAAGATGATTTACTATTAGTCCACAAGGCTCCGGCAAATGAAAAAAGATTGCGCAAACAGTGTAGTGTGGTCTGCAGAGTGCACATGCCGAATATTGCGTGCAAATGAGAGTTTTCATGGCGCAAGCAAACCACGCTACTGTTTATAGTGTTCATGAGAAATTTGTCCGTGTATCACACTGTATCTGGCTAACTTCCCAGAAAAATGCAATAAAAAGGACTCAGGGACTTTCTTGTTAGTTACATTCGTATTAGACTGACATTGGAGGAAGGCACATGGTTAATTAAATCTAGGGCTGCTCAATTGTTTTAAATGTATAAGAATAATAACCTAAGCAAAATAACTGCAGCATGAAAAAAACTGAGGCAGCTTTGCACTAGGGGTGCCAAGTCTAAAGGAAGTGCGGAGCTGGGAAGCCTTCTTGGTTTCTCTTCGGTTTTCTTTTTCTTTGCTCATGTCTTCTTTTTCTCTAATTTCGTTTTTTTCTGTCTTTTTATCGCTTTATTTCTATTTATTTCATCCTCTCTCTTTATCTATTTCCCTCTTTTTCGTGCTCTGTCTAATTTTCTTCCTATTTTTTTCCTTTTCCTTCTCTCTCTTTCTAATTCTCGGCTTGCTTCCTCTTTTCTGTTCTATTATTATACATTGGTTTTGCCTGCGTTACGCCAACCTCCGACAGCACGCGACAGCCCTGGGCCCCTAAAGTGCTCCGCACTGATCATCAACGCGCTCGAAGAACAAAAGAGCAAGAAGACTTCTCCTTGGCGCGAGCGTGCGCTTAATATGCTACAGATGGCTATGCTCTTCGTGGTTTTGCCATGCGTTACGCCAGCTACGGCAGCATACGATGAACAGCATAAGACAACATGCGATAGCTCGGACCCCTAAAGTTCTCCGCACTTGGAAAACTTGTAGATGGGAGCATGTCTAAAATCTTCCGCTTTCCGACCAGTAATATAAAAAAAACACGTAAGCCGGAACATGGGGCTTTGGGTTCCACCTGTGGTGGGTCGTCCTTTTGTGGTGTTATTTAGCCGTTTCATTATTATTTCTACCTTTCGCGTTATTCAACGGCTGGACATGATTTCTCCCATGCTTCCTCCTACCTACAAGTTCATGTCCTTCGTGTGATTCTTAGACGAGAAATTTTATTGTAAAATCTAATTTTTTTTGCATTTTATTATATAAGCAGCTCCCATGTACAGCCTTAGAAGTTTCGTCACGCCGGAAGTCTATCAATGTTTATTCAAAATTTTACGTGGCGCTGGCCTATTTGACAGACTCTAAAACTCCCAGTCATTAACCTTGCTTTTAACGCCTGCTTTTTTTGCGCTCTTCTTTTCATCTTTCTTTCCTCTTTGCCTTCCCCCTAGTTTAGGGTAAGAAACCAAATGTTTCAATTCCGATAAGCCTTCCTGCCTTCTCCTAGTTTGTGTCCCTCTCCCTCTAAATAGTCTTAGGAGGATACCAAGGGCATTTGACTAAGCGAGATATTATTGATGGAGTAAAGCGATGACTTACCATATTTCAGCTTAAATGCGCTCCACTCCTCGTCAAGACTAGTCATGTCGACTCCGGCTAAGTCACAAGTTACAACATACAGCAATATCCAGGTTAGAAGCATAAAAACCAAGGAGCGTGCCATGTCCTGGAAGCACAAGGAACATGGGCAGCACAAGGTTTGTTGTTACGTACCCCAAGGTTAATGTGATGTCTTGATAGAAGCGTTGCTGGGCGAGTTGGTGCATTGTCTGATAATAAAAGCAGAGCGCGAAAAGATGGTACGGAGCACCCGGCCCGTCTTCTTGTCTCTTGTGTCCCGTCTTTTTGCACTCTGCTTTTATTTTCAATTAGTAACATGATGTGTAGAATTGGGAGAATTCTAGAAAGGCTATCAGTGAATAGATGCCTCCACAACACCATCCATTGCGACAGAATAAAACATTTATTCATAATACAGTGTTTAACATGCGTCGTTTGGAGAGTTATTAGTTCAGGGTCGGAGTGGGTCGCGCCCCTCCATGTGCAAGCCGCTAAGTCAGCCCTCGCTGTTGCTGCAGTAAGCTGTTCCCCTTGGGACGTGGGGCACCGAATTAGCACCCGCTACCTTAAAGATATTGCCCAACACAAATAATTTGATCTGATTGTCAGTCACGGCATCAGAGGAGTTCCGTAAGAATTTCGCCCACTGCGTTTTCTTATTGCGCACCTAAATATCAGACCGCAAGCTTTTTTGAATATTGCTCACTTTAGAATGCGGTTGCCAAGGCCCGGACCAGAACCACGAACTTGAGCTCAGCCCCACTACTACTTCAGCCCCACTCAGCCTCGCTAGTCACAAAGCTGCGAGGGTTTTCTTTTTTTTAATTATTGAAGGTGTATTGTCATAAAGGAAACACGATTTAATGCCTCGCTGATTATTCATCCTGCAGATCGAAGAAACTGATGTTGCGTTTAAAAGAAACCCGCCAAGCTTGGGGCGCTTTTAAAATGAGGTTAGGCTCACGAAATGTTTTACTTCTGATGTTCCGTTGAAAAGGAAGCCAATAGACAACAATTTCAAAGAAAGAATGATGTGTTCACGTATGAAGTTCCTTTATGGTGCATTCTATCTCTGACTGAAAGTATCACCAGAAGTAAAGAGTTGTGCCTCTTCACGTTTTTCATTACCCGTTAACGGGTATACGTCATAGTACAGAAGTAGAGTGGGCACTAATACTTAAAATTTCTCGCTACGTCTACATATTCTGGTATATTCGTACTTCAAGGCAATATCTATATTACAATCATGTTTGCAAACACGGGCATTTTATATTCGGCTTTAAAGCGTACATGCAAAATGGCAGCATTTTTCGGGACACTTTTGGCCTCTACGAAGCTTCCTATTGGCCTCGCACGTAGTCGCAACGTGGCGAAGATTGAAACGGCAGAAAATGAGAAGAATGAGAAGAATGAGAAGAATAGCCCAGGAGCCCACTTACCGATGTCCGATAACGACGAGAAAACGTCGTCAACAATGGTCACTTGTCCGATATTATCATTTCTGGGTGTGGAGCGAGTCGTTCTGACGACAACATCAGGCAAAGGCACATGACGAGTGTTATCAAGAAACCGAGATATGCTCGACAAGGATTCCTAGAAAGTTCCGACGTGCAGTCTGGCATGAACCCGAAAAGATACGCTTCGCCGGAGGGCGTTTTCTTTCCATGAGTCTTTCCGCTGGTGCAGTTCTTAGTAGCCAGATTTGCGTATGGAAAAATAGCGTTATATTCATCTAAAATATGGCTGCAATACGCAGCGGCAGGAGCAATATGTGTCAGATTTACCTTCTAAATACGGGCGAAATTTTGAGTAAATTAGTACGTTTCCATTTTTTTGTCGTAGTAAGTAGAGCTTATATTTCGCTGTGGTATCAAGCTACGGTATGAAAAAAAAAACACTTATTCTTACAAGAGAGGCCACTTTGCAGCAGTTTACGGCAAGCGATCTATTGCACTAGATTATAACCTAAAATATCTGACGATTCTATGACGTGCGTTAAGTTTATCTGTACTGAACATAACAATAACTGTACGTCCTCAGAGTACGATATTCGAAGAAAACCATTCCAGCACAAGCTCTAGCCCATGGCCTTTATGCAACATTTTACAGCACATCTGTCTCTCTCTCTCTCTCCCTGTGTAAGGTAGTAAACAAACGTCTTCCTACCAATTACCCTACTGCTTTTTTTAAATACTATTTATTTATTTATTTATTTATTTATTTATTTATTTATTTATTTATTTATTTATTTATTTATACATACATATGCACCCCATCATGGGCTAAGGCAGAAATGGCGATAACATCACATGTCAAGCGCAGACAAAAATTCAGTCATTGGCAAAGCGCGAACAAACCCAGGGAAAGCATTCCAACGTTCAACTGTTGCAGGAAAGTAGCTATATTTGTACAAATCAGTTCTAGATTTAAGTGGCAAAAGATTAAGATTATGCGAGCCACGAGTACAGGAAGGTTGAGCAAACTGAAAGCACTGATTTAAGAGGGCACAGCGTGGGAACTCAATCAAGGCATGCATGAACTTTAAGCTTTCGTGGTGGCGTGTTGCCAAAGTGGTCAGATTAAGATTTTTTTTTTACTTTCTCTTGTGGCAGCATTCCTTTAACTCTGCCAACATTCAAGAAGAATGACAGGATAACGTGACCTCATAATATAATATTTTATGCAATAGTGTCATCAGAAAGAGAAACGGAACCGAAAGATTTGTTTTTTTCACTGTAACGTCAATTTCGAAAACATGTTGCAAAAGGTTGTCATTCAGTTTACATTTTGTATAACAAGGTATGAATTAAATGACAGGATACGTAATGAAGCTGGCGATTCCGCATTCGTTATGTGAATCTCTTCTGATGAGGATGTAGCCGTCTTGACCCCAATTGGTGCCCCACCTGAAACAAACGCAGGCAGAACGGCATACTTAGGACTCGTCTGACGCCATCAGAAACGCGACAGCGTCAACTACATTGGCAGTCAAACTTTTTAAGAAACTGGACAGGTTTCTTAGACTAAACTGGAAAGAACTTGATAAAAAGAACTGACACCTCATTGCACAAGTCAAATCAAATAACGAGGGAAATTATTCAGCCCCATCCTAGAGAAGAAAAGCAACTGTTGTAGCAGCCTTAAACAGCTTGTCATATAAAGTAATCCATGCAGACGTTTGTCTGTTTACGCAAATATTTAGCCATGAGGATTCATGCGCAGCATTTTTCAGGATATTCAGGATATTCTGTTGAGGATATTATCAGGATATTCTCGGGATATTCTGTGGAGCACGGCTGTGTGAATGTTCTCTACGCAGCCTAGCCTTCACCGCCAGAAAATGTTTGAAGTTAGAAAATGTATAGTTGGGAGTGCAGTGGGGACGCTCCAAGATTGGTGGAGTTACTTTTTCGCTCAGACCATCCCTAATAACTCTCATAAGAGCGGTAATCCTTAAGGTGGCTCCTGTCGAATGTGAACTGAAAATAATCGTACAATGCGTAACTCTGGGCGAATCACTGATGTAGGAGTAGGTAAGTGTCGCGCAAAAACTTACGAATTCCGCACAATCCAGTATTTCTGGCCATCTTTAGTGGCTCCGTAACCAACAATCAGCACAGCTTGGTACATACCGTCCTTGACACATCCAGAATCGTGATACACTCCTGAAAGGACAAGGAATAAGGCGAGTAATTATTTCGCACCTCCTTTTCACTTGTAAGCGAATTATTGCTTTTCTGCTGCTTTAACATATGATTATGTGTGCGGCATCTTGCGAACGTGCACATAGAGTATATTATCTACAAGCATTTGTGTTATGTTTGGCATACAGATATGCTTTCTATTCTGACGTTTTTCTCCAGATTGCCGCAGTCACTAGGCAAGGACCGATCATATCGCTCTTCTGACCAGCAGTCTACTGGAAGTTAAAAGTGCCTACATAACTCTTAAAAATAGTGCTTCATGATAACGTGATGCGATGCAACCGTGAAGCTCTAAACAAGTGTTTTCTATCAGACAATTTCAAACACTTAGCGTTTGGCGTAGACAAGCCCACTTCTACAAAACCTAATCATTTCAAACTTTGATTTTATTTCTACGAATACATAAAAAACACCATGAAGTGAACTAAGTAAAGGAAGCATGCGGTACAGTTCTAGATAGAGTGAACACCGTGATTTTACAACATAGGTAAGCAGAATAGAATGATACTGCGTTCAATTGACGGACATCAATCTCCTGGTCGAACTGCACCTATAACGGTACAATGTAAAATTATGTGGCTGCACCACTACAGTACCGAACTTCAATCACAGGAATAATCATACAGATCAGACAAGTGGCGCACAACGCTGTATATGGGGCCGTAACAACCCGTATTGAAGAGATTCCTAAAATACGCTTTTCGTGCTGAAACCATTTTGTTTAAACCAATTATTTCTCTGTACAGGAGTACAGGAGTCTAGACAGGACCTTCAAACTAAGATTGATGCAATAACGAAACTAGTCTTCGAGCAAACAGCCTATGGTTTCTGTCTTAAATTTTCGGTTGATTAAGGGTTATCAAAAGGCACACATTGTAAGGATTGTTCTCGTTATCCATACTTTCTGCCTTTCTTTCGTTGGCTGATGTGACGCGACATCGTCCTTATGGCCAATATCAGCCACTAGTCTCGACAGGTGATAATGATCAATAGAAACGCGTGAAAGTTATTCTTACATAATCTGTACTTTCGGTAACATGCAGGGCACTTGTGTAACACAGCCTTTCGGCTACGATATGGCACAGCGTGACGGGTTGTCGGCGAAAGCACGGCTCGTATTTATCAGTGATTTGCGCAGGCGCACTCACGGGATAGTCGCGCATGCACAAGCTCTGTTTAGGTAACACCTCCATTCTTCGCACTACGCGAATTTCAACGCTGCTTTCCTAATCAGTGTACAGTCGTGAGCATGCTTAGCGGGAACATGGGAGCGCCACAGTGCTATGAGCGTCGCCTACCGATACCAACACAGTGCCCTGCGCAAGATCAGTTCGTTTTTTTTTTTGCGTGTTTTTGTGTTGTGCGTCAGGTGCTCAGTGAGTGCCTTCAACGAAAGCGCGCTCCCGTGATGTATTGCGCGCGTAGTTAGAATAGTGTCGTCGCTAACGCACTGCGCATGTGCGAAGACGCGTTGGTGAAGGGAGGCGTTGCTCATAGAAGCGTGTGGGAAGGCGAGTGATTATATATAAGGAGGAAATGAAGAGAAAAGTGAACCCCACAAATGTCTCTATCAAAGTAGGACACCTCAGCTGGGGGTAAACAAGGGAAGGGATATGGTGGAATCAAAAGAGATGGAGAGAAATGTAAATGATGGGAGGTGGTTAGAGAAGATCGCGGACGGGGACCCGATCGGCGAGCGGTCTTCGGAGAAAGGACATCGCGGACAGGACAACCATCAAGCGTGAAATCCGCCGAGGGTCTCCAGCATGCGGCACCCGCTCCCGTGTTGACACTAAACGTGTTTACGACTGTACGCCCAGGTAGGACAGCTATAGAGTGGGCTGTACATGACAATGCGAAAAGTTATACTGCACGAGCTTTTAATTTATCTTAGCCTAGGTTATATAGGAATCGCAGAATGCTTCAGAATACAAAAGTAAAACACATCGTAGTTTCTTTATTAATGAACCACTATAAAGAGCCACGTAAACGCGAAATAATCCGAAGTTTGTGAGTAGAATCAATTAGTTCATAAGTCTTTGGGTTCACAGTGCTCGTTATTCTACCTTGTGCTCTTCTCCCTCTCCCTATCACCTTTCTATTCCCATTTACTCAATCCCCCAGTGTAGTGTAGCCAACCGGAAGCTTTTATAGACAACCTCCCTCCCTTCGTCCTGTCTCTTTCCTTCCTTCGTTCCTGCCTTACATCCTTATTATTCTCATACCTAGTAATATCGGGCGTTGTACTTCAAAGCCACACAGAAACAGCTATGGAGCCACATGTTCTGTGTATTTGGGTCTGTGCAGACTTGAAGGTGAGCATTCCATAAAAGCTTGCAGATGTACAAGGAAGACGCAGAACGCTCATGCGAGACAAGGCTCTCTACTGCACTTATAGGCGAAGCGAAATTTTACCTTCGGAGTAGAAGGTGAACGTAGACTGCCTGTTGTCGACAAAAGCACACACCGGGCCTACGAGAGCCACTTTCGTCATCAGTGTCGTCTCTGTGGCCGAATTGATGTTCACAAAGCTGGACACCGTGGCAGCAACTCCAGTTGGATCAAACGCACAGTCCAGATTTCTACGGGGTAGTAAAATGAGGAAAAATGTTTAGTTATACAGACTTTTCACTTTCATTGCAGGAAATTATTATAAGTGGAGCGACGATAGAACGGCTAATCAGTGCATACCTCAGTTTCTTCAAAAATCACACATTTGCACTTTCGAAGATGAAATTGCTCTTTAGTAATACTTTTGTATCATTTAAATTACGAAGTTAGTATCAAAATATATTTTTTAGTTGGTGGTTCCCGATTTATGTTGCCTGTGTATGAATAAATGTACACGACCATTGACCTTGCCAGCACGAGCATCGTCCGCGAAGGTGACATGCATAGGAATCTTTTGCACTGTTGAATCATTTAACCAAAGAAAAAAGAGCACCTTTGTGACATAATAAACCTAGCCGAATTACGTTTAAACAATAGTTTTGTAATTAAATGTCGCATCAGCAAATGGGTACAAAGTATTCCGCAGTTTAAGACACAAGCAGTTCCCATCAACTTATTGGTAGCAGACAGTTGTTGGACACATTTAATTTAGCCATAAACACTGCAATTGAAGCAGTAAACATTGTCAATGTTCGACACATTACATATCTACGTTGTGTGGGCAGGGCTGAGACAACATTTAGCGGCACTTCTTTTAATGACACCACTCGATTAAAAAAAAGAAACATATATTCCAAATTAAACACTATGCGCATAAGTTTCTATGCAAACGTGGATGCGCAAGTATGTTGAGTAATAAATTTCAGTAATTTTATATAAGGTGGTAATGAGATTCACAGAAGCTTAAAACAATACCAAATTTCTTTTTTAGAGACATTACAAATATTGCAGTTTTTCGGTCTCGCAGAAGGAGATTTTTCATGACAGGATTAATGCCGACTATCAAGGAGTGCTTCTAAAAACCGCAATAGCAATCAATTTAGGAACTAGCGCAGTATCAAGCGTTGAAAAGCAGGAGTTCCTCAATCAGCCTCGGGCCGCACACCCACTTAAAAAACTCACAGGGCCCCGTATGCATTCACATAAGACAATTTCAAAGCGAAAGCCACCTTCTGTTTCCTCTCAGCTGATGTAATGATGCGGCCCCGCCAACTTTTGAAAATTTTCTGCACCTAAAGTGGTTTTGCATTGCCTCCGCGATCGGACCATCTTTGACCAAGCTACGATGCGATGTGATGCGTCACTGTGACATCACAATGATAACAACATAATGACGTCACATATTTGGCGATCTCTAATGTCACTGTGACGTCATATGGTGACGTCATTTCGTCACCATATGACGTCATTTCGTCACCATATGCTGCGGGACACGAGTCGCCGTCGACGCGGGTGGGACGCCCGATGGTCAAATTTCGCGTTTCATGAGGCTTTAGCCTTAACAACAAACAGTCACATGACACTTACAGAAGCTGTGTATTGCTCCCATCCAGGCGACATGCTGTTTTTTGTCCATTTGGATTTTCTTTAGTATATATTTTTTACGCCTTAGTTAGGACAACAATTAAACTCCTCTCTGAATTTCCTGATACCATTCTCACTGGGCTTCACGTGGCTCTGACTAACGACATATGGCGCCTTAACAGTTCGCTCCTTGTCGTTAAAGCTAACTAGAGAAATCTTGTCACTGCACGATCGTCTACACACAATAAACTCTGAGTTCATACCCGTTATTAGGTGCACCTTGTTCTCACGTGATGAATGGCAAGAAACAGTAATAAAGATGTCACGAAAATGACTTACTGTTCCCACATATGGGTAGCTTTCTTCACTGTCAATACCACCGTTGACTTTAATGTAACCATATGTCGAATCCATAAAACCCCCGTCGCAGTTTCTGTTGTGAAACATGGCCCCGCAGTCCACAATATTTTGAGCACTGAGTGGTACAAGCTTCCCAGTTTTGCGGAACCATTGGCTTTCGAGAGCTCCAGTCTAAAAAAAAACGAGTCCACATGATGTAGCATGCCGCTGAAATATTAGTAAATCACTATACCACGACGTACGTTTATGGCGAACACTGTCTCACGTATTAAATTTATAGATCTGCAGGCCCGAGCTAAACATGGAAATCTGTTTCTGCGTGTTTCGTCAAGCGAGTTATAAATATGCTTGACGTTTTGTAAAGACAATCCTATAGTTTCAATAAAAATACTTGTGAAGCAAGGAGATAAAACGTAAAAGCGCATCGTATCAACTGCTGAGTATGAAATAATGCCCTTTTTTATACGGAATAGCGCCAGTCACTGTTCACTGAAAGTAAACAAAAACATTATATTTTTATATATTTGCCGGGAACCGGCACTGTTAAATAGTGCCGATAGCAGCTGCATTCTCTATTAAACTTACAATATCCTTTAGGTATCTGGTGTAGCAAGTATCAACATTAAAGCTTTCTTATGTGTATCTGTCTACCTCAGTCAGGAAGGAACTAATTATATTTTGCTGCGTGATGACTTGTCTTAAACTTCTTATGGGTTTTTGATCAGTGTTTCCCAAAGGAACCACGGCTGCTCACTTGTTCGCGCCTTAATTATCATACTGATCCGCGCAAAGTGAATGCAACATCTGTACCACCGTATCCGAGGTTGATCGACAATTATCATGCCCATGCACTTACGGCACTGAACGCGTACGACGACAAACACGACCCTTGATCAGGCACGGGGGTCACAGCGCCCTCTTTCCTCCAGTCCACTTCCGCAGGCAAGTCACTGACATTCAGTCGTTCCGGTATATCTGGACACGAAAGCTTCTTCAAGCTCAACATCCTTTCAGGTGTTACTGCTGGTGCTTGGCGGAGTTCGGACTGTAGCTGCGGAGAAAGTGAAAATATCATACAGAAACAGGATGCCAAAACATGTAAAAAGCAGATGGGTATAAATTAGACATTGTTTACTCTTCATACTAGAAGTACTGAGGACACAAATGGCGAAAAAAAAAACGAAGTGCTAGTGTATTTTTGCACTGTGAGTATGTCTTGACACTTTATTTGCAGTAACAGCAGAAAAAGTGTTGTAACTCAAAGGCGAAACAGTGCGGATGACGGTAAAGTGACAGAGCAAGGAATAAAAGCGCTGTCCTATCTCTTCTTAAGCTGTCCTGTTGTCCACGTTGTTTGTTCATAACGTATGTGAAACCATCTATTCCAAATAAGAACTAGAAATAGTAAGTAAGAATAGAATAGGAAATAATAAATTCCGCATCGGAATCAAATATAGCACTTAGGGTAATTTGTCTTACACAGACATCGTCGCGAAGATGACTGCGTGAACAGACACTTAGAAAAAAATAAGGCAATTGGAATTCTCTTAGTCTCATGCAAATTCAACTGTTGCTCTGATTATCTGTAGCTCCATTTGAATTAGCTGATGCAATAAAGCCTATCTTATTTGGCTTATGGGATTGTAGAATAATTTGATGTTAGGTACAAAAAATGGGCCTGCAGTGTAGGTGCTAAATTATGCGGCTAGCATGCCCAATAGGGTCTCTTTTCGTCCATGAAAAAAGGGATAAATGGCACGATAAATCGCTTAAAAAAAGACATGTCAGTATTGAAATGATTAAGAAAAGATTTTCCTTCTTGACAATGTGTACTTTTTTTCCTATTTCTTACCACATCTCCGAAGTGATTCATAGCCATTTTAAAGCTGACATTTCCTTCCTTGTATTTTTGGTTGTGCTCCACGATCAAGTCAAGATTCCTTGCGAAAATGGCAAACCTTTTCTGTTCCTCCAGTTTCGAATGGTAGTATTTTCCCTACATAGATAGAAAAAAAACGACACTTGAAAGTAGGAACGTCCAAGAATGTTTAATATGCAAGGCAACATAATTTTTTTTAGTTTATGCCTAGAGATCCCGAGAGCCGAATTCTCAGACTTCTTATTCAGCACGCACAAGCCTCGCAAAAGAAGCTGTTACGTTGAATGACGAAGCAATCTCGCTTTTGCCCAAATGTTGCAATTCACCAGTGTTCGGCCTGTTTCACAGATGAAACCATCTATCAACGGAGATAGGAAGTTCTGCCGTAGAAGATTTTGGACTAACTTAAAGCACCGCCAGCGTATATCCACAGGGGTATCGAAAAACCAGGTGCAACCATAGGGAGGCATAATACTTAAAAATAGGTAAAATAGTGATAACGGCAATGTGTCATTTTACAAATAGTGCTCTGCATTTTACAGCGGCGAGATAATGGGGTCAGTCTACTCAAAATTACGAATAATAGAACAAAAGCGAACCATGACTATCGAATGCACTTGGGATTTCCTCATCAGGAACACGACTAAAGAAACAATGCAAAAATGATCGAAGATGATTGTCGAAGACATCGTGGAGTTTCTTGTTCTACGGTGTTTACGGCCATGTATCGTCGCTGTCGAGCTCCCAGACAGCGAAGTAGAGTAGCTGTAGAAGTTCCGTGACACTTCTCTTATTAACGGTTGCTTCAAAAGGAGGAATCTGCATCGTTATTAACATTGCGTCGACCTCGGATCAAGCAAATACGCGTGTACCTAGATGACGCTACAACACACGCCATTCGACCACGTCGCTTCCATTGCGACCGAGCACGTATGTGCATATGCCACCGCACTGATAATCGTCCTCATTAAACAATATAATATTTTGGCATGATCTCTGCAAAGGAAAACATTAAACTAGGAGGAAGGCCTAAAACCACGCTTCCGGTTTTTGGAAGTGAACTCTCCGTGAAACCATTCACTTCGGCTCTTTTTTTTACAAAAATCTCGCATGGCCGATGGCCCACTCCCCTGCATCTGGTCGACACAGTCAACGAGGTTTTAAAAAAATTGCTGGAGAAAAATTATGCCTCACGAGTGAAACCAGACCCATTTTAAGATGGCGGCTGTAAGGGTAAGATAAAACGTCAGTGTTTCAGTGCAGGAAAGGTTTCGTTTTGCTTCCACAAACTACGAGTCTACCATGGCGAAATTTTCCGCACTGATAGTTCAACGTGCATCCACAGATAGTTCAGCGCAAAGGTAGGTCAGCATGCGTCCTTGTGTAATTAGTTTCTACAAGAATCCTCGAAGTCTTCGAAAATAATTTTCGAGATCTAGTCGTGAGTACTCACCTCAACAAGTGGTTTCGTCGGGGACAACAACCTCTCATTCGAGAAATAACCGAGCATTTACGATACATTAACCGAGCGCAACAACTTCATCGCTAAACGAGCACCACCCGGGAAGAGCATGTTTCAAGATAAAGGGTGAGCAAGGCTTCACTTTTTGCCCGTAAGGCATTGTGAGAGTTTCAACTGCAGTATTTCTGTTTTTTTTAATCGCAATGTAATTATAGACCGAAGGCTAACGGCGTCCATCCGTGACCACGCAGTTGGTGGTTGCTAGGCAACGGCGCGGCGAGGTTTCTTACGGGTAACAACCGTTTTAAGCCGTGCTTAGCAGCTTCGCTGTTAAAAGAATACTCATGTGGGTGCAAAGATTTATTCGCTTTCATATATGTCAGTGAAATGAAAGTATCTATGAAATGGAGAAATAGATGAAAAGGAAAACGCATGAAAACTGCGTTTTGCCCATAACCCTCGACGCAATTTAAATAATACACTTCGCACTTTCCCAGCAGTCTACAGGAAATAGCTTATGCCGTATAAGAGATAATTTACCATGAGTCAACTTGAAAGATTCCCACTGCTCCTTTGCGTACTCCTGGTCAAGAACGGCGAAGCCAGTGATCAGGTTGGTGACCAGCAGCACGGTGGGCATTAGAATCTCCATTACTGACTTCATGAGTGAATCAAGTTAGAGCTGAAAGGGAAAAGGTGTACCTTCACTAAATACAGTGTTTGTGTTTTTAGTGTTGGTTAAGAAAAAGCGCATGAAGGATCAAAGCTTTGTATAATGCATTTTTTTTAAGTTCGGGAAGAATATGGATGCCTATTGTAACTTTCGAGTCTAGGAACCAAAAAAGAAACAACACGAACAGAGCTCGCAACATGAAAGAGAGTAGGGTCATAAAAGAACAAAATATACAGCAGGCAGTATAATATAAACCAAGACACACCTTGAGCGTGCGCACTTCAGCGACCTCCATCGACAAAGCGAAGAAGGCCTCACGCACGAGGTGTGCACATATCCGGGTGCATCTCTAGCGCCTCTATCTGGACACAATTCGTCACTTGGTGGCGTGTGACGCCTCGGCTAATGAGCAACAAGACATTACTGTATGAACGTTTACTGCGTCCGGGTTCCGATTTCTCCGATTACGGGAAAAATGTTGCAAGTATTACTTTGTCGCTATCCCATTCTGAGAGACCAATGCAAGCGACAGAGGCGTTCATTGATGAAAGGCAGACACACATCGTCAAGTATAGCATGTGAACCAGATTAAATCGACGATTTCGAAACCAAATGTCTCATAGCAAAAGCTCAGCGTTGTATTCCTTGTACTACGAATTACCCTGTGCCCTTGTCGCCCAAAACTAGTTCGAGAGATTGACAGGGAGATATAGGCAACAAACTGCGTGAAGGATGTTATTGATGCCGATTACTATAAAACACAGTGTTCAGCATGTCGACTCACATCTTAACTATGAAACACCAAAATGTTCCTCGCTGTTAGCCTAAATGTATTGAAAGTCACTGGCGTAAGCGAAGGGCGTCACTTACCACACGCGAGTATTGGCGTTATCATATCCGGGCCCTCTTCTGCGCCATTCAGAAGAGTCACATGAACGCATCACACTTACAGGACAATAGAGGTGATACGAAACGATTGTCTGCTTTCGAGGAGACGCACCCGATGGAAGAAGATAAACAGAAATTGTCCTGCTCCAGCTGTGAGGCCACGAGCGCAGTGCTCTCTTGTACCTGGCTACAGCATATGCGATAAGCTTATTTTGACACTTGTCAATTGCGGGTCGGTAGAAGCCTATTTTTTTCAGGGCGACGATAGCTGCCGTAAATGGCCTGGAAAGTCTAGTCAAAAGCATTCCCGTAGTATGATTGATGCTGCGAAGTGTGGCGCAATAAATACGAGTGAAGGTGCACGAACCTCTTCCCTCTTTTGATGGAGCGAGATTCACCTCGACGTTACACTATGCATACTGTGATGTTACAAAAACCACAGTCCAATTGTTCTTAGTTGTTTTATAATGTGTGTCAAATTTGCATCGCTCTTAGAAATTTAGAACGTCCATTACCACTTCAAGATGGAAGTTTTACGATAAACAGGAGTGCTTCAACCTTAAGATCCTTCTGAATTCCGCAGCACTTTGGTTAGTTACCCGGACATGATCATCCCCGTTATAACACGCAGTCTAACGCGAGCGGTTGCGGTGACGCGTTTTAAATGCGAAGCATTTCTTACCGAACTTCAGTGACTTTGAGCGTATCATCTAGCTATCTATCTAGCCGCCTACGACTTTGTGCTCTCCTGGCCGTATCGTTATGGAATTTATACCAAATTTGGTATGGCATAACATGACCGTATTACGAACATAAATGGCTGGTCGTATCATGAAAATCATGAATAACTTGTAATGAAAAGTATGATTTACATGCCATGCTCATGGCACGCTCGTGGCCGTTTCGTTAGCTTGATATACACCAAACTTGGTATTGAGTGACGTGACTGTATGACGAACATATATGACAAGTGGTAATATGGAAATCATGACTTGTCATGTGCGACATGACTTGCATGCCACGCTCATGGCGCGCTCGCGGCCGTTTCATTAGCTTGATATACACCAAATTTGGCATTGAGTGACATGACTGTATAACGAACATAAGTGGCAGGTGGTAACATGAAAATCTTGGCATGCATGTCATCTACAACGCCATTTACATGCCACGCTCATGGTGCGCTTGCGTCCAGTTCGCTAGCTTGATATACACCAAAATTGGTATTGCGCGACGTGACTGTATGACGAACATAAATGACAGGTCCTAACATGCAAAAAATGATATGCAAATTATGTAAAGCATTATTTGCTCCTTCTTGGCTGCTTCGCATTACATCGATTCCCACAGTGCGTGTGATCTGCCGGCTTTTCTAGTAAGCAAATCTCTGGATTAACTTCAGTGAAACATTGGTCAGTCAGAAAGGCCTCCAAAATATTTTACACTCTGTGTCGTACAGTATAAAAGAAGGTACTGTTGAAAAATATATTATGGCCCTGAATTCATGCCTGCTATGAGGCCTTACCTGTGACAGCTTTTTATAATTAGTGACAGTAAACAAGGCGTTCCGCTCTAACAGTAAACATCGCTTTGCCAACTATTCAAATACAACTATTAGAATTCAGCATTATTAATTACAAGAAAGAATGTCGTGGTTTTTCGTTTTCATTGTTGTTTTTATTTTCATCATAGCGTTTAAGGTTTACACAGAACCAGCAGTAATAAAAAATATCTGAAAGATTTGCAAAACATAAAAATGCGTTAGCCTGACGAAAGGAACGCCACCAGCTTCGCTGTTGCATCGGAGTCCGCGAAGCGGAGCTGGTTGAAATTTTTAGGGCGGTTTATACTTAATTCTACAAACGTATATTCACGCTGCAGCATCCATGCCGCAGAAACGCGAATGTATTTATACCTATGTTCAGATTACGGCGCAGTGAAGAGACTGTAGTTTTGTTTTCATTGGAAGTAATTCTAAACAGATTACGGCATTTCAAACATCCCCTGTAACGGATCAACGTGAGGAACACTGCTGTATGAAAAATGCCCCGTATCATATAATTTGCGTTGAAACAGGTGTAACCTTCGCATGCCTTAATAATGAAGTAAAAATCTCCATATATTAAGGACTCCTAGAACAAAGTGAAACAAGATGTGGTGTTTTTTCTTAAAAAGTTCAAAAAAAAATGACGACGCTCTTGTTTCAGTGAGCACGTCCATCGTCTTCGTGGTGAGGGTGCTTGCATGTTAGATTCTCTGGGTTGCTGTGTGTGAGAAAAGTGCGCCGCTTGCACTAGTGCCGCAAGAACGGAACCATCAGTGGGGCAAGCATTCGACCTAGGTTAGTTTTGCTACTAATTCCAAGCTTTTGCTTGAGATGCTAATTTTTTGCTAATAGTAGCAGGTATGGCTAGACATTGCTAGACTTGGCTAAACATGTCACGGGACTACCTGTTACTTGATGATGTCATTTTATTCACGTGACTAGCTGTTACGTGGTTTATGGCGGGAACATTTCACGCGACTAACTATTAAGCCATGTTGCGCAATTTTAGTCACGTAGCTATATGTTACGTGAGTCTTAGTCACGTGACTAGATGTTGCGTGATGATACGGGATCTTTGGTCACGCGAGTAGTCACGTGATGTTGCGTAATTCTAGTGACGGAACTAGGCACATGATGTCGTGCAATTTTTAGTCACGTGACTGTTGTTACAAAATTTTTCAGTGACGTAACTAATCGTTACGTCATGTTACTTGACGTTAGTGACTAATTATTACGTCATGTTACATGACTTGCAGTCGTGCGACTAGTTGTTACGTGATGTTATGCGATTTCAGTCCCGTGACAAGTCGTTACGTGATGTTACATGATTTTTAGTCACGTAACAGACTCGTCCATCCCAGTTTTTGTATTCCACGCCGGTCAAATCCGTGTATGTGTTGTGGGAGTGAAGCAGAAGTTCAAGAGGACAAGGCGAGCGCGTACCGGTTCATAATGGTGGTAATTGCTGTTCGCGTTACCCAGCGCAACGAAAAGCTTAAATAGCTTCGCTCTTAAAAAAGCAAGAGATTGAAGACAGGCTTTTACTCCAGCCGTCATTGCGAGGATCTCTCTCGGTTAGGTTGTAGCGCCAAGTCACAAAGTTAGAAAACTTAGACTACATGAGAGAGGCGCTCTCTCCTGTCGTCTAGTTTTCCTAAGTTTGTGACTCGGCACTACAACCAAACTTAGTGAGGAAATGCCAACTAGCCTACATCCACACCCTTGTTCAGAGGAAGTCTCCTTTGACATACTTAAACGCCGGCCGAACATAAAACAATTGACCCATATTTGTAGGGTTCGAGACCAAGCGAGCCTCGCTCAGTAGAATTCTCATCAATCCAAAGTCTCAGGAAACCCGGCTGAGTCGGATTTTGGTGAGCATTATTCTATGTGCCCGTAAATAAAATGTGCGTTTTATAGACGATTATGAGTTCCGTTTGTGTTAGTTACTTCTGTATTATGCACAGCCGTTCGACCGCGCCTTCCTGGCAAGGCAGACATACTCGTAGATCCCTTCGCCCCTCCCTCGCGACCAGCTTAACGCAGGAAACTGCAAATTGCACCTTTTGTGAAATCTTCTGAGTAATGATGACACCTTTTCCAGAATCGGCTAACTCTATTGAGCAAGTAACATATTGTTAGGCACCGATCTCCGGAGGGTTGTGAGTGTTGAATGGCGATGTGTTAATTGTACACGTGCCTTTGATGAGTTGTATAGCGAGGGAAGCTAGGAAGGTAGTGGGGTAACTTTTTTCTGTGGTAGTAGCCAATGCCACAGCCCGAATGTGTAAGATACGAAGTACAAGCTGCAAAAATTGGATTCAAGGTTTGGAAAAACTGCTACTGAACAAAAAAAAATTTGGGGACCGCTGACCTTCACCTTGAAGAATTGAATGCGACAGCGATAGCCACGCACGCACGCATGAACAAACGCACACATACGCACACGCGCCCGCGCACATGGACACACACACACACTATCGGTTTCGCAATTGCTCGCCTGCCTTCGCTCCTCGGTGGACACCTAAACTGTGCTGCAAGGAAAGCCAACGTGCAAACGCTTTCCGGCTCCTACCTTTATTTGCATTTTCCACAAATTTTCGTTCACGGTCAACACTGAATTTTCGCTCACAGCCAAAGACACCACCGCCGATGCCGCTGACAGCGGAATTTCTGCAAAACGCGCTTTTAACACTACTGCGTTGAAATGCAAAGGGGGAGTGATAGGCGCAGTCCGAAGCTACACAAATAGCTTTTGAAAGATTTAAATACCACCGCTATTACCGCTATTCTATCAAACTGGCATCCGAAAAGCGTTTTTTTATCGCTTTTGTGCGCCTCTGTATGATACAGGAAAGTCACCTGCTGGAATATTTCAGGAAAAAATTAACAGTGAGTTGTTAAAACATCCAACCTGTCACACATTCAAGCGCGCAGGGACTGTCGGGCATAGAACTCAGTAAAGTCCTATTATTAACAACAACGTTGCCTTCATTGCGCTCTCTGTACTTGCGAATAGTAATATTTCGGGCTCTGCTCTGCGAGGAAAAAAACATAGTTCCTATTACCAAAGAAGTCATTTCTATACAGGTTCTGGCAATTCTCAGGGGAAAAGTAATCAAACCACGCACGAGCATGTGGTTTCCTACTCAAATGAGAGATCAACGGTGTTTCCGCGAACCTCTACGAATCTGGCAACAATGTTGCACAAGGACTTGCCAACCATGCATTCACAAGGCAAAAAGATGCTGAGAAACGAGCTAGCCGGGCACTTCTACCCAGAACGCAGTCTTCCCCCCCTCCGCACAGTAAACTAACTAAAGCTAAGGCCATTATGTTAAGGCTCTTACAAACAAGAACCTATCCGGACCCACTGTTAATAAACAAGAATTAGGCGGAGTTCTCTACTCCTACAACATGCAATAAAGGCCACGACATCCATCGATCGCACTCATATGCTCTGGCGTTGCTCCGTGTTACGCAGTGATAAGGAAAACACTGAAGAGCGGTGGGACGTAACTCTACACAGTCCCACATTAGAAGGACAGTTATGGGCAGTCCAACGGGCCTGCGAAGCGGCCGAAAGGCTTGGTCTTTCGGTTGCAACGTGGCAGCAACCCGCTTCGGGCTAGGAAACTAGTGGCACCTGAAGGACCTTAATAAATTATTTCATCCATCCATCCATCCTATCACCGAATGGCTTATCAACGTCATTGCCTTGTAGTAGGCCGCCATCTTTGAGAAACAGTTAACTTCTCCGAAACAGTGACTTGATTTATGCTTAAGTGGTCTGCAACTGCCCGGTTCATAGAGCAGTAAGAATAACAACACGGTATTTTACAGTGGTCAAATCTCGGAAATTTATTTACGTGAATAAATTATGTACACTTTACGAAACGTTCAGGGGAGCGTCACTACGTGAAATCAGCTGTTAGACGAGCGGGTAGCTGGCCGCAGATGCAATGCCGCACTGGTTGTTTTTGTCACGGGACATCAGGATGTAGCCCTGGTCTCCCCAGGATTCAGCCCAGCTGCAGGATATCAGAGAATAAATATTTAAAAAATTAGCCGCCAGGTTGGAGCTGGTAATGGTCGAAAGGTCGTTTGAATCAAAACTAGTAACATGGCTGTAAAATGTCGCTACCTGCTTTCACAGTATCAAATCAGGAATAAACAAAATAATGCATTAAATTTGCATAGCATTTACTGATTCAAACAGCGTGCCTGGATTTATGTGAGTCTATTTAACGATTCACAAGGATGCAGAGTGCTCTCACCTGTTCTTGACGAGCCAGTACTTCTTTCCGCCCTTAACACCATAGCCGACAACAAGCACACCGTGGTCCAGCTGTTCACTGCTGCAGTCGGACTCATCGTACACTCCTGAAACAACCAGACGAAAAAAGTC
Organism: Rhipicephalus appendiculatus; assembly: GCA_030522465.1. Lineage (NCBI taxonomy): Eukaryota > Metazoa > Arthropoda > Arachnida > Ixodida > Ixodidae > Rhipicephalus > Rhipicephalus appendiculatus. The sequence continues at coordinate 15,208 of JALIZH010028988.1, read as the reverse complement.
ACCATATGTTCACCACTGGTCATAAAGTAAACTTCCAGAAACGAAAAGAGAGCTTCCACATCTGGCTGGCGTCATGACTCAGCCAGAGGTATGAACTTTACAAGAATTTGCACGCCCCTGCTGTATTGGTAATATAAAAGTGCTTCAATATTTGCTAGAATAGTCGTATTTCCAGAGTGTAGAATATTAGTTAGCAGAAACTCTTTCTATTAAGAAATAAGTAAATATTAGTGTTGCTCATGAACAGTGCCATATTGCTCTCTTTTACCAATAAGTGCAAAATTTTGGATCAATAAGGACCTGAAACAACCTTCTCAGTTTAATTGACGAACTTCTATGACATGAACAAATCAGCATGAATGCCACAGTAGGCACTGGGATTTAAGGTCAAAGCAGGCGAAAAAAAAACACTTGACAACCGCAAAAGCTCGGTTGACAAATTGTAATGAAAATAAGTGGTGGCGCGCGATGCCCCGACCCAATGCTATTCGACCAGATGCCGCAGTATTCTCGTAGAAATAAAGCCTCAGTGTGCACTGGAGGCATGTTGTTGGTAAAACACCGATTTCCTTAGTAAGTGAACCTAAACTCTAACGGTTACGTAACTGCTCCTGGTTCCGGTGATATATCCTGCGCTAGTGCATCACTTACTAAGCACTACGTGGTGGCCACATATATCAGTATCTACCTTCGGAATACAGCTGGAATGATGAGTGGCTAGCGTCAATAGCCACGGAGACGGGGCCAACAGTAGCGACGGCCTTCTTCAGGTCATCCTCAGATCCCTTCTGGATGTCCACAAAGCCGGTGTCGGTTGCTCCAACATCTTCCTTCTTGAAACGACACTCGCCGTCCTGCGCACATGTATACTCTGTGATATAAGCTACCGTAAAGTTCTTACGCTAACACTCAAATCCCCTCAAGATGTTTCTTATCCATTGAGGGACTATGTGACTACAGTCCTTGCACACTGGGAAACTTGTACATAGCAAATGTCTTTTTACTCAGCAAACAAGCGCCTTTTAGAGCATGACTGACAACGCTGTCTCATATGTTGAAGAAATGTGTTAGCGCAATTTTCAGCTGTGAGAGAGGCAGAGGTCAATCAAGGAAACGTCGGGGAGTTTAACTAAGCCAAGCCCACATGGCTATCCTGCATTGGAGGAGACAAGAAGGAAGATTAAGAAAATGAGATAAATTCACACTTTGCACAGAAGCACATCCAGACAAAGACGCGCACAATTTCAACTGCCTCACACAACATCAGACGGGCTGGTGTATGTAAAGGAGTGCAGCAAAGCTTTTGATGGCCTTGCGCATCGCGGTCGCACGATGTCGCATTCCCAAGACATCTTGCTCTGTAAAAGGCATTTCATCTAAGTTTTCGTGTTAGCGCAAAAACTGTGAACAGCGAGCGGAATCAATGCGGAATTCATTTTGTCTATCTCGATCATGTCATCCATTTTGCTAAGGTTAAGCTTGGGACACGTGTCCATGGCTACGTGGGCGATCTATGCTGCTTTTAGAAGTCACGGCCGTTTACAGAACTTCTGGATACCCGAATTTAGCATGCATTATACCATTCCTTACCACAGCCTCATATGGGTAGCCTTCTTCGGTGTCGATACCATCGTTCGCCTTGATGTAGTTGAAGGCGTTGTCCATGAGACCACCCTCACAGCCGTTGTTGCCGAAGGACTGAGAGCAGTCGACCAAGTTTTGCTCACTGAGTGAAACCAGCTCGCCGTCCTTTAGGAAATGCTGTCCCTCCAGAGATCCAGTCTATAAGAAAATCAATATTTTGTTGGAAATTGGAAGCACATCCTCGACAGCTTTCTTATAAATACATTTTAAGAGTACCTGACGAACAATCTAACGGCAAATAAACGTAATGATACCCGCTGGTTGTTCGGTGAAAATATTGGGCTATACACATCGCTTTCTTGAGATGTTTTTGTTGTGCAGTATTATCTGGCTAACCGTACCTAGCCTCGCCTTGCATAACTAACGGGGTATTATACTGGAAAAGGTGCTGGATGCCTTGTTTATTTTTGTTATTTTGATTAGCCGTGGTATTGTTACATCTTGGTTGTTCGTAGCCATCTTTTTTCAGCCCTGCAACTTCAACTAAGAACGCTTCAGACGCTTTCTTAGAGTGCGCCGAGCACCCAGCGCCAATTCTGGGGCTGAAATTTAAAGAAGACAAGAGCTGTCCATGTCTTGTATTTATATTGTCTCGCCGTGTTGTCCTCAGTGCTGGAATCGACTATCCATCATCAAGTTGTAACTAATACTTTGATGAAATGGGCACTTACAGCACTGAAGGCCCAGCACGATCCGCACTGTCCCTGGTCCTTGACAGGTGTGACAGCTCCTTTCTTGCGCCAGTCGACAGTACTTGGCAGGCTGCTGTCGTTAATGTTTGCTGGTGGCAGGAAGGTCGATCCGCCGATTGTGCGCTTACCATGGTAACCGTTGAAGATCTTGGCGAATTCATGCGCCAGCTACGCGTGGAAGGTAAAGAGGAAGGTATCGTTACCCCATGACACAATGATTTCAAAATAATTTTTACGTAGGTAATAGGATTACAAAAAGAGTGGGTGCACTATCTGTGTTCTGTGAAAAAGCTTTGTGATGCAAAGCAAACTAATCATGAAAGAGGACACTAGGCGTGCAAACACAGACACAAAAAAAGAAGTCCGTTTTCCTTGCGTCCCTATTTGCACTCCTAAAATGTTTTACAATGAGTCCCTACCATCTAGCTCAGTTTTAATCATGTCATTTTAAACGCAAGCATCTTGTTCAACTCCTATCACTGCAGTATCCTTTGCTGAATCTTCGTACATAACACAAAAAAATGGGAATTCTCCGCCCAATAAATTGTCCTAAATTGCAAGAGAAAGACTATAACTCATCTTGCATGAAATTTAGTTCCCTTTGAAATACTGTGAAAATATGAGGCGGCGAACGGACATCACAGCCTCCGCACCACCTTTTATTTCTCAGCAAAGTGTCAACAGTCGTATTGCGCAACTCTTATAGCTCCACGCACTGTTTATATGAAGCCGCAGATTTGTAACTTGTGGTTGTCTTGAATACATACACGACAGTCTGCTTTATATGCTTATTTGTTGCCCCAATAGTGCTGTTCAGATTTTAATAAGCCCACAAATATACTATGCTAACCTGCCAGAAAAAAGCTTCTTTTTTTTAATTATAGTATCTTACTATTGACGCTGGGACAATAGGCATGCCGCTGGTATTTCTGTGTACTTGATCAAACTACAAATTTAGAAACTCGTAATTCAGGCTTTTACATCACGCGGATAGCACGGGGTAGCTTTAGTAGACTGGTCTACACGCTAATCGTAGGCCCCGAGACTGATTCCTAGGAGGCGTTATTTGAAGTAAAACGGCTTCTAACTGCAGAAATAACAGCACAAACAAGATAACATTTGTGTGCGTCTATGTTTGATCATTTATATTCTGTGCATTCATTAGAAAACTATACGTTTCCGGAAAGCAGGTAGAGAAAGTTCCGGGTCTTTTCCACATTAAAGAAATAAACCCAAATTGACAAAGTAACTGCCTCATATCAACAAATGAGACGGGAAAGCTATTCTAAATTTGTTCATAAAACGTAAGCGTTGCAAGTTAGTTCCAGTTGCTTGAAAGACAAACTATACGACGTAATAACTTTCCTCACCAGATCGCCGAACTGGTTCATTCCGAGCTTGTAAGAAACGAGACCCTTGGCATACTTGGCATTGTGCTTGGCAATGATCAGGCTGTTTTCCGTGAAAATCTTGAACCTCAGGAGCTCCTCCATGTTGGACTGGTAGGTTTTTTCTGGAAGATTGGATTAAGCACCTGATTTAACTTTTCTTTTTCTATATGCTGCGATAGTATAGCACTTTGTGCTTGAGCTTAATGTAGTACTGCTTGGGCAAGTCCTATTTTCCGTGTCTAATTCCTCGAAAGTTTGGTGAATATGCAACAGCCGCTTCATCGTCAGCATGTTTTCATTGTGTCCGACTATACATACATGTAGCGATGTTTTATACACTTGTTAATGATAGATAGATAGATAGATAGATAGATAGATAGATAGATAGATAGATAGATAGATAGATAGATAGATAGATAGATAGATAGATAGATAGATAGATAGATAGATAGATAGATAGATAGATAGATAGATAGATAGATAGATAGATAGATAGATAGATAGATAGATAGATAGATAGATAGATAGATAGATAGATAGATTACATCTGTTGTCGCTAAATAAAAATTTAATCTTGAATCACACCTTTATTTTGTATTTTGTCCATTGTTCAACTTTCAGGCTAGTCATACTCTGAAATGTTTTTTACAGCCACCTCTTCCTAAACAATCTAACTGCTCGTGGTGACATAGGATGAAATAACGTGCAACTGCCCCGTCTTTCTGCCACAGAAGAATAATCTACATGTGGTTTGGTCGTGTTTCCTTTCTAAAAAAATGATCTTGCTACTTTAGTATCGAGAGCATTACGTCACGCAGATAACCGCAAGCCCACCCTAACCGGGATGGACCCGACGCTCGTCGATAACGCAAGGCGAGCACGGGGAACAGCTGGGGAGGATATATTTACGCCGCAGAATGACGCCTCAAATATGCCTTTTTTAGTCTAAGAGTGTAGAAGGTAAGACGCCTCTTGGTTTCAAACAGGAAAGAAGTAATAAGTTATGACTGGGGTAATGAAAATGTTTAAAAACAAAAATACTTACTGTGGGTAGTTTTAAATGCCTCCCATTGGGTGCGTAGGATTTCTTGAGAGTTTGCGGCAACAGTTACCGCCACAATGGCGCAAAGTAGGCTTAATCTCAGCATGGTGGAGGCAAGGACGATTCACCTGCAATGATAAGAGCGTTGTTCGTACATTTCAGTGGGGTCTTTTCTTTCTTCATAATATTCAACATAAGGAAATTTATATAAGACTTGGGCAGAAGACTGACATTGAACCTAATTTCTGAAATTTCTCCCCACGAGGAAGCTCCACTGAAGGACAAAGTGAATGCACTTGAAGTTTCAGTTTTGCTTTAGCATTAGAAAAAACCTGAAAAACAATTCACATTCCCAAAAACGTAAGCGATAATGCGTGAGGATGACTTAATTGGCTGCTGTTACCTTATTTGGAATAGTACTTGATGCATTGGCAAATTAAGGAAAGTGCCATCTTGAGCATCACTCAAATCTGAGAGAATGGCAACTTAGCAGGCGCCGATATGCGGCATTGATCTATATAAATGCGCATGGTTGTGTTGGGGCAAAAATTTAATGACACGAATTTTTACAGAAAAACAAAGATGACAAATCGTAGACAGAAGGCTCCAAGTAAGAGTTCTGTTCGTACTGCATAAACGTGAACTACGACAAAAAACGGTCAATGCAAGTTTTCTATTTGCCATTACAAAGTACAGCGATGTATAACTTTTTGACTAGATGGAATTCCCTCGACAAGTTTAGAATGGCGAACCGGGCTATTTTTGCCATGAACCTTTAGCTTAAGATAGTAGGAATAGTGGGAAGCACGCTTCATACCAATGGACTGTTGCACATATTTAAACAACATAACATCTGTGAGCATACGTGAGGAATGAACATATTCTCTGCGTTGGCCTTTTTATAGAGACGCAGTTTCTGGTACTGCCTGCTGTGTCAAGAGGAACTGAGAACAGCTTTAACTTGCAGTAGTGGAGTTCAGGACGTAACATAATCAACAAAAGCCAACTCCTTGAAACCTATCGTGCGAAATCAGCGAGAAACCGGCTCATCGGTTGATGGCCCCAGACTCACCTGATGGAGAGCTCGACTCTTTCAACGCACCCTGCGGTGTTGGCGGCGGCATCGGATGGCCTTTATACCCTTCCATGCAGGAGCTGCTTATCACACACCCCACAATTTCGTCATTGGTATTGATCTAGCTGAGCGAAAGTCCACGAGACCCATCGGAAGCGATAAGCCTAACCTCATGTCGCTCTCTGGATGCGGCTCGTGCAGCGAAGCTATTGTTTTGCGGAACAATTGAATTCCGCTGCCGGCTCCATCACGTGCGTTAGATAAGGCGCCCGTACGGCCGAACTGTCACCAGCATGCGTGGACGCGAGCACCGCCTTCCCTGTTACCGTCATTAAGAGATTTCCGAGGTTTCTCAAGACGTAATAAACCTGCCCGATGCGCTCGAATCGGTTACCTAAGGGGGGAGTATTTATCAGCAAGATAGTCTTGTCAGGGCGCTTCGGAAGCTGGGAAATAATTTTTTCTGTAGTAATCACGCTTCATTTAAAGTTTTCCGCAATCAGGACAGAAGGAGCGCCGGTGACAAGGGCTTATAACGAAGTTGGAAATGAAACATTTCAACAAACCTTTCGTGATTACAAGAAATTCTTGAATAATGAAAAGAGTATGTCATGCACAAAGAACAATGTAAATTAAGAAAAAAACATCTCGCAGGGAAAATAAAGAACCACAGTGAGGAAGCAGTTACTGTAGTAGCTCTCTAGCGGCGTTCATCATCTTCATCGGCCGTATATTAATTATGGCGCGCTCAGGCGTATGTGCATGCCCATGTGCCTCGTTCCTCGTGCTACGCGCTGCGAGGTTAGAAAAGATAATGAAGAATAGTCTTCTTCTTCTGCTCCTGTCATCGGCCTGTACGGTCCCCTGGTCTTTCGCTCGCCGCCACACGCATTGTTATAGTGGACCTAACCTCCGTCCCTATAACGTTGCGTTACTGTAAGTTAAAAAACTCACTATAAGTGACTTTTTTATTCACTGTCAAATTAGTCACTGTAAGTTAAAAAAACCGCCAGGCCTGCGCGGAACGCGCAGCACAGTCACAGCGAAAGCTGGGAGAGCACCATTTCTAAAACCCGTTGCAATCTATCTTGGGGCTACTAATACAAGTACGCTTGCAAGGTACCCACTACTCCATTAATTGATTCGGTGGCTGATGACGACGAAGAATTATGGCTGAGCCCTTTGTAATGGGTTGGAAGCATTCAACGACCCCATCGTAATGCAATTCATATTGTGTGACGCCTGGTTACACAAATGACATTCTGTGAGGCCTGGTTGTCGTTTCACTCTTCTGCCACGTGATATTGCGCATGTTAACGCGGTTCCTTCCCGACATAATGCTTGTATAGGGTTTTTGTGCGCCTGGTTTTAGAGCACAGGCATGGCTCAGTGGTAGAACACTGGGCTGGCACGGAGCGGACCCAGGTTGGAACCCCGTTCCATCCTGAACATTTTTTTTCTTAATTTCCTGCGATAGCGGTTACGGACACCGGCGGCGGCGGCGGCAGCGGCGGACAACTACGGCACCCTTGTTGTGATCTCATAACAGCTTTCGCTGTAAAAGGGCTCGAACAAATAATGGTATGGCATGTCTGTGGTGAAGGCAGAGGAATAGCTCCTCTTCCTGCATGTCTGTGGAGAAAATAAATTCCGGAACGCAGAAGTTCTACTAAAAGAAGCAGTATTGACAAATACGTGGATTAATTTCGGCAATGATGTTTGTACCAAAAATAAAACACACGAAAGTGGTAGTAAGCTTGCGGGTTCATGTGCTTACGAGAGCAAAATCGAGCAGCAGTTCTCAAAGCATTGCCATTGTAACAGGCCATTCACTACATTCTTAAAAAAAGCTCTTGAGGTTGGTATGTACATCAGCGTACTTGAACTTTAGAAAGACACGTATATTCGTACCGTGCGAGTATTATACATTTAGTAAACTGTCGATCACATTGCCGATGAATTCCTATTAAATAATGCATGGGGTTGACACGACTGCAGTGTGTGTCGCCAATTCTTGAACAGAATAGCGTAACAGAAGGGCGAGAAGTTGTCTAGTCTGAAGCATATGAAGTAAGCAAATGACTAAGCCGGGGAATGCATAGGGGTAAATAATTATTTTAGAAAAATTTCGGGCTTCGTCTTGCCCGTTTATTATGGCCCCGTCTAATAATCCCATGCACAACCATCGGAGGTTCCCCGCGCCTAAATATGTGTGTGGGGGGGGGGGGGGGGGGGGCGACAACATCGTTCTTCGCTCCCTTTCAGCCGTTACAAAATAAAGCCATTAAGAAAAAGGCTCATTTACTGCGTGACTTAATTACACTAAAATGTTATTTTAGTCTTGCACATTTTACAGCACTTGCATAGTTTTAACAGCCGCCAATCACTCTCCTTGGCTGCTATCTGACAGTTTTAAACACCGTTGAACAACCAATAGGCACGTATATCTAATGCGATCGGAAAACATTAATGTTCCTGTCTTTCGTGCATGACCTACACCTATAAAAACTGGCAGCATATTAGAGTTTCTCTAATATTCGACGACACACGTCAGCCGCACACTTGGTGATGCGTTAAGCTATTAAATCCGGAAACAGACTGCCTGCAAGACATAGTGAGCCGCAGTTGAAGAGAAACGCAATAAATTGTTTTAGCGTTCTCAGTCAATCCCTGTGTTTTCCCCCATTTCACAGAAGCTTTCAGCTGATCACGTCCCGTTGCATTAGGCTACCTCAGGGGTCGGTCCACTTTTGAACGATCGGTGTTGTCACTTCTTAACGTACTGTATAGTTATGACTTTGCGTGAGGTAATGACGACGGGGTGATGTCGTTACAAATTTAGGCTACGAAGTCACGACGAGTACTATGTAATTAATTTTTTCTCCGCTCATAAACACAGCATGTAAAGAGTTATAATATTCTTAAGCGTACAATTTGGTCCTACATTGGAAATACACAACGGGAACACTTGAACGACGTGAACAAAGTTCACCGCGAAATACTTTCTCGTGATATGATCATTACGAAACGATTATTTATGGGCGTTGTACCAATCTTCCGGAAAGTCGGTACAGACTTGTAGGTGTGTCTGCGCTTCGAAAACTTTTAATCAGTGCCAGCCCTCGGCGAGTATTCAATTTCATGACAGCCTTACATGTGACCCGATATCTGTCATACATGAGTGCAAAGCATGTGACCATTCGGAGGCCTATAGATAGGGACAATACGCTTGCTTGAACGTAAGCTGTAAAACAATAGCTCATACTCCACGCTTTTCAAGTCTGGTCACGCGGCACTACACAAGTACAAATACTTCGTTAGCGTCGATAAAAATTCCCACAGAGAATTGCTGGAGTGACTGGCAACGGGTCGATGGGCTTATAACATCCGCGTCCGAAATTTTTATTTTTTTCCCAACTCGTAAAGGTATAGTTTCACGTCCCTGAAATGGGATGTTCACACAAACTCAAGCTCCGCAAAAGGAGCTTTTTTTTTTCTTGACCTTTATCCGAGCCAACGCACGCAATTCCTCCAGTTAAAGTGTCAATATTTCAATCAGTCACGACACTTCAGAGTTTATAATAAGGAGGCACAACAAAGACACTAACGTAACCTGAAGCACGTTTCTATTTTTTTTTTTTGGTGACTGTAAATTTTTAAAGACCGCCTGTGACAGATAACTTTCTCGTAAGCCTTGACTTTACTTGCACAACGTGGCCTATGTAATAGTGACAAAACATACGCACATAAATAACTTAACTTTAAAAGTCCACTTTTTACTTTCGTTGAGATAGCAATTATAGGGATATTCTCGGCGGATTTTTGTCGTCACCCTCACCGTTCTGTCCCGTATATACATATTGCCACGTAGCGTCTGCAGTTGGTCACTGCAGACGCGCTATCATTTGTTGCATCCGTTCTTTTCGTTGCACGCGTAGAACTATGCGCCCACTGTGTTTCATGATGCTCCTGCCTATTCTTTTGTATCGCTTTATGTACGACGTACTGATAAGAAGCGTCACATGTTTCATGCCTTGTTTAAGAAGAGCGGGCAGCACCAAGCAGCTTTATTCTTTACGCCCACCAACAGCCGCGCCTGTCGACGTTACCGCCGAGGATTTTGGGCACCTCTTCGACCAATAAAGTGGTTGCCTCCCAGAACGTCTTCGGGTTTTTCGTGCACTATATATTCGCAAGACTACGTGACAATATGTATGTATGTATGTATGTATGTATGTATGTATGTATGTATGTATGTATGTATGTATGTATGTATGTATGTATGTATGTATGTATGTATGCATGCATGCATGTATGTATGTATGTATGTACGTACGTATGTATGTATGTATGTATGTATGTATGTATGTATGTATGTATGTATGTATGTATGTATGCATGCATGCATGCATGTATGTATGTATGTATGTACGTATGTATGCATGTATGTATGTATGTATGTATGTATGTATGTATGTATGTATGTATGTATGTATATTAAAAAAGCACAAATAAAAATAAATCTAAAGAAAAAATTCCGAAGCACCCGACCGGGGATTCGAACCAGCGACCCCTCGTTCCGCAGCGCGCCGCGTTATACAACTCTACCACCCGCTTTATTCTACTTTATTTCCGGTTGTACGTCACACACGCGGACAAGTGAATTATAGTACAATACACAACAACAAAAAAATCACGCCATATCCACGAAGTGAATGATGATGAGTGGGCGAAGCTCGATCGTTTTCATCCATGGCAGAAAGAGAATGTGTGGTCTGGAACGCGCTTATACTTCATGGTCATCAGCGTCATCGTCATCGTTATCACGTGTAGTGGGTACATTACACTATACTTGAACGCGCTTATACTGCATCGTTATCACGTGTAGTGGGTACATTCCACTATACTGCGTCATCGTCATCTTTATCACGTGGAGTGGGTACATTCCACTATACGTGGCTACCTACCTACCTACTACAACTACAACTACTACTAAAACAACTACACAGGAGGGACAGACCCGCACCCTAAGGAGCTTCACCCCTAAAATGACACGACACCCATGACACGACAACCGGTACCACTGCACGCTCCATGCATGCGCCGGCATCATAACAGCGAGCTAGTCATATAAATCATTCACCGCTGGTGTTACGCAGATCTTGGAGGAGCTCGAGCGTGTTCTCAATTACGTAACGCTCCGGCTACTTTGAAAACTGCCCTTAAGACGCGCATGAAAAAGTGGCCGCTTTCTGTACCCATTCGCGATGTGGAAATAAAAAAAAACAAAGCCGGGGGGGGGGGGGGGGGGGGACCTTGCGTCATACGCCACCACGCGGCAGGAGACGCAGAGGGGTCACTGCACGCGCTGCAGTATAATAAGAAGAAGAATATATCTAAGAGTGTCAGCTTCTGCATAGTCGAGACTTGCAGTTAGCAGCTGAAACACAGACGTAACAACTGTGACATTTGTTAGTTCGCGTTTGTCCTAGATATACCTGTGCGTTCTTTTCGAGCGTCCTTCTTCGTGCTTCAGTGGCGCTCTGCAAGTTTCGAGCTGCTTGTCGTTCTTCGTGTAACATTCCAATTTCTTGCTATCGCGTTCATTGCTTCACCCTTGCAGTGAAACTGTGACTTTTTTAGTTAATAATTTAGAGGTAGCTATGACATCAGGATCTTTGACGGTTCAGTTTTCCGGGTATATTCATTTAGACTGAGATCTGAAGGTCGCGGTACTTTTACCCCGCATTAAAGATGCGGCGTTGTTTTTTTCTGTAGTCTTGGTGAAAATGTCCTCTGTTGTAGCAGTCCATAAATGTACGTATTTTTTTATACTTAATCTGTGCGAAAAACAACAGACAGACGCGTCCACAACGAACACGAGCTCAAACTAGCAGCTGGTCTTTCATCATTAGAAACGTGAAAGAAAAAGCATAACAGCACGCAGGAAAAACCTCGCAATCTGCGGCCAGTCAAAGAATTTCTGACTCATGCAGCATCAGAAAAGGTCGGCACACTTGCATCCTGCGATGCTGCAATTTTGTTAGGCCTTCTGTTTCGCGTTTGTGATAAGAATATTCCTGTTGTTAGCTCGCGTTCATGCTGCCTCCCCTCGCCTCAGTCCCAGGATGCTCGCACTTTTCCACCAAATTTGGATTATCGACAAGACCGGTATCACGGCGTTTCATTCAGGAAAAAAAACAACTAAAGCGAGAATGTCCGTAAGAGAATACGCCAGCTAATGCTCATGCTGGACATATCATAAGCGATGGCGACTGATCGATAGATAGCACAAATCAGATGGAAAAGAGAAGTTTTGTGATTTCGCCCCTTGTACTTATTGGTCATTTATTTATTCACAAATTTCGGAAAGCAATATCTCGAAACTGATGTCACCCTGAAATTCGTTGAAATGTGACAGGGCTTGCTAATTCGGAGGCTAGAGTTTTGTTCAAACATTTGTCATGACTAATTAAGTGGTCAGTTCATTTATTTTCTGATATTTATTCAATTACGTGTCTGGATTTCTAGCGCAAGTAATCTCCAGCACTTGGACTAACCACAAAAAAATTATTCAACCAGCTCCACTTCCCGAAGCAGGCTAGCAGTTCAGAAGGCGATGCGCACGAGGACCGATTACGCTACCGCGATCTACTCTTGAAGAAGGGTGGCAGATCGGGCCTAGTTGGTACTCCATGATCAGACTAGTAATACAGTATAAGCTCGTCAATTCGATCTCGAAGGGGACTATAAAATTGTTCGAATTAATCGGAGTTCGAATTAGCGGGCGGAATCTAGAATGAACGGACAGCGCGCCACACTGCGAGGGAAGAACCCGAAGAAGCCACCTCTGGACTTATTTTTGCGAATTAGGTGCTACTACATGTTTGTGGCAGGCGATTTCGTAAATTAAGTTCATGAAGCTCTAACAGCGAACAGAACTGATCAAGTCGGTGATACCACAGAATAACAAGCGCCGAAACGCATTCATGTGAGAAGTGAGCCTTAATGTCGAAATATATGACGTTATTTATGCTCCAAAACGCGTTTATTTTTCCATGGCAGAGTTAACACAATCAAAATTTAAAGTAAACTATTTTGCATTTGCTTGCGTTTCTTCTGTCGTGACTGCATGAGCATCGCTTGTAGCTAGCCCAATGAGCTCTAGCGCAGCGTCCGAATTCTCATCTGCTGAGAAATGGTGCCGTTTCGTTGGTTTGCATCTGTAGTAAGTCTGATTTGATTTAGTATTTCGCAACACATTGTGATCACTCTAAGCCAACTTCTGCGAGAAGCGATGAAAACCAGGGGCTCCCAGTTCGGAATTAACGATTATAGATACGAACGCGTTCAATTATCGGGAATTTTTCCCAAGTGGGAGTACACAGGCCTCTGCCGGGACCAGAGGGGGTCAGTTCGAATGACCTGTAAGTTCGAATTAACCGAGTTCGAATTAACGAGCCTTTTCTGTACTCTTCAAGGTCCAAGCTTAAGCGTCCTCCAATTTTTTTAAACACTCTTTGAAAAGATTTAAGGTGGTGGTATAGCCACTACCTTTCATAACCACAAAGTATCACGTGACAGTGGCGTGACTATGGTAACGGGTACGCCATTCGTTGGGTCAACTGTTGCCTGCTTACTTTGTAGGGGAACTTGTGTGCAGTGGGATTTACCCAGTTTCTGTGGGACGTACGCGCTTATGAGGATGTTAGTTTTCTGATAGGCCGCGCAGATTGCTGTTGCACCTGCCCGTTTATTGCACTGAGTGTTGCCTTCATTATTAGTGAAACAGTGGTGAGTAAAGGGATTTACCCATTTCCTGTGGCGCGTACCCATTTATGATGCCCGCCAGCGTTACCACGGATCCCGTACAGGAAAGGCTTCACCAAGAACAGCTTCGCTGTTATAACGGGACAACAGAAGAAAGAATGGTTCGCTTAGTAACATGATACATGACTGTGCTATACATGGATTTGCCGGCGTGATCCCAAGAGACATGAGGTGACAGATGATAGTAGACGACTGCATACCACAGCACTGGCATCTAAAGTGCTCCTTACTTAAGACGCTGGTATGTGCGACGTTCGCGTCCTTTAATGGCATATCATCCCACAATGCAATGATACATTTCTCTTAGCTCTATTGCGTCCGAAGATTATTCACTTAGGCAGGTTTGTTCTACCAGCCGCGTACTCTCTCGCTCGGTCAAATAAAGTGTAACCCCAACAAACAATTCGTGGTAGGCAGGAGTTGTAATATCTTATCAGGAAGCTGACGAAAGCAGACACTCAATGAAGCGTATTATTGATTCGGTCGTGTTTCACGTGGTACAATATGCCGCCAACGTGACTTGTCTCACCATTGTCGATAATAGCGTAAGAGTGTTTGCACAGTGCAGCTCTTGAATGAGCGCCCGTGGGCGTATCGCATGGAGGATTATTGACACGATAGCAGCAAACGTGAATCGTCCTCACACCCGTCAGCACAAGTCACGCATCCGCGGTTGGTCATACTATCCAAAGTAGTTTGGAAGAGCGCGAAGTTATAAACCTACATGCCACGTTACAACCGGCTTACACAAAACTTTACGCGAGCGAAACAGAGCATTAGTGCTTCATTATCTTCCATGCTGAACTAATTATGTGAGTACACCTTACAAATATGTGGATGTGACGTGACAATTTAAAACGTGAGTACACCGTTTATAAAGGCGAACGCCTTTTTTCTCAAGAGGCTTGGAATGAGTCGTTCTTTACGAAACCCGGCAACAGTGACCACATGTCCGCTTTAACGATGGGAATAATTGCAAGTCTCCTTAAATCTGACTCTCCATCGCTGTTATTTGTGCTGCACATGTACTGCGTGGCTCACTCTCTCTCTCCTCTCCCCATGCTCGCTCTCCCCTTCGAGTCAGCACTATATTTTAATGGATCCTAATAAACTTATTTATCATTTGCAAAGTGAAATACAGGGTAACTTTAACTGCTTTAAGAATATAATAACGTATTCTAGACTATTTAAAATAGGTGCGCTATTGTATACAGAGCGGAAAGGGCTGTGTCCAGTTGTGCACACAAATTAGCTCAGCACATATGTTCTAAGACAATCAGAAAACTTCTAACGAGGGGTAGTTAAACAAAGTTTCGTATGCGTATCTATAGTTTTATGCCAATGCTGCGCACGTTGCTGGTGGTGGCCGCCACATTTGTTGGTACAATCGCAGAAGACGACAATGCTTTGAAAAACGAGTGGGAGAAGTTCAAGAAAGAGCACGGTAAGTATCGAATAATTGCAAGTATCTTAATTGTAAAGCAATCCTTAGCGGACTGCAGGCACTTTGGGCGTTTCTTTCTAACTATATATC
>JALIZH010028987.1:0-38910 GCA_030522465.1 Rhipicephalus appendiculatus | reverse complement strand
TGCATTTAAGCAGTGACACTCTTCTGACTGACACACTGCTTTTTATGATTACGCTCTCGCCATGAACTTCTACACCTACCACAAGGGTTTGTTTAACCATTGACCATAGACGTTAGTCGCCGGCATAAAGATGTAGCATTAACCATCAGCGTGAGTGCATCCATGTTAAACGGTGCTATAGCTGCCAAACACCAATAGACATTGTGCAAGCTCTCTAACATCAATGTACAGTAAACATTCAACTACTGCTGTAAGGACACGTTTTACTTTCATGTTTACCGATTCCTATGACATAGGGATCAAACATGGCTTTTTCCCTATTAATGCATATCTCGCAATGACGCTATATCGTCGTCCCTAGTTTTACTTGTCTGCTTATATAAAACGCAACTGATACAATTTTATTGGTGATTATGGCCAACGCAATCCTAGACGATTCATTAAGGGTAGAAAGACTTCTAGACTAAGGACGCGTTTTGTGAGCTATCTTTTCAGATAAGAACGTTTGTTCTACCCCTCGCTCTCTCTTAGCTACATCTTCCTTAACGTGAACGAAGACTTATTCATATTTATGGAATACACAGTGTGCTATCTTTTGAGATAACAATAATTGTACCTATCCTCTCTATGTCATTCTCACCGTTAACTTCATAATAGTAGTCGGTATACACTTTGTTATGTAGATAAATGCTGGAAACGCGATATCACATTTAAATAAGAAGTAGCGTTGCTTCGCCAACATAACACAATTCTGGAGAGACCTACAAGGCACATTAAGACGACTGTTACCTTGAAACGTGAGGCACGAGAGCATGCATCCTCCATATTGCGAAGGTAAATTGCCGCAGAATATTACGTATAAAATGTTATTTTAAGGCACATTTCTTCAAAGCACCTATAGATAGATGTGCCATGAAACCCCTCGTAATAGTTGAAATTATCGCACGACTTGAAATTGTGCCAATAGGGTATGTTCCATGAAAAGCGACGTAAATTTTTGGGGTTGGCGTTGCTGCGCTGAATGAAATATACATATTTGTTGTACAACATTGTCATTCTTGAACATAAAACTTGTTCAAGGCAAGGCGCTACCTTCTAAGGCTGCATTTCTTGACACGAAGTTAGCAGTGGCACGGTGGCTTCTTTTTCCAAGTGGTATTTCCCTTGAATTACCGACTGGCAATATGAAGCTATCAGAAAACATTTCTAGAGGGCAGCACTGGTGTAAGAGAGCTAGACCAAGGGCACCTGGTGAAAGCAGATGAATATCTGTGCGATCGCACTTGTTCAGAAGACTCATGTTGTGGAGTATTAAGGCTATACCAGATATTACTACTGCCTGTCTCGCGAATATCGCTACAGCGCTATACCAAAGTTTCGATGACCACTTCACTGCGCCGAAAATAACTAGACGTGCTCGCACCCGATTTCAGAATAATCCCTGCTGGATTGTGAAAAATATAAATCAGTCGAGATATTTACAGATTGAAGTTAAGCACGAAATAATAGCAATATCTCACCATCGCCGGCTATCATGCAGATTAGAAGACAGGCCAGGATAGGGTACTGAAGAAGCCTCATTGGTCTTGTATCCTCCTCGTTAAGCTATTAGAAGAGTGGACAATTCACTAAAACTTCCTGTTGATATCTGACCACGCTTCAACCACGCGCGTTTTCATTGTATTATCAGACAATATACAGCGCACCTGTTCAACCTATAGAGCGCTATTGTGACAGGTGAAGGACTGAATTCATATAAACATAAGACAACTCATGAACATGCTGCGACAAGGCGCGTCGTTTAGAAAGCAAGAAAAAATGATCCTCGGAAACGATTCCCCTAAATTATTCATTCACTTCTTAGCAGCACTCCTACTGAAATGGGCATATGACTGCAGCCTGCAGGGCAAGGTAAACTGTATGTGGATCCCTTGAAGAAAGTGTTGTAGAATGTGGAAGAAAGTTTACCATTGCCCTTCCTTTTTACTCGTGCGAGTAAAACTTCATTTGCATTTCTTTTGCAACGTACTTTTCTTCTTTTAGTATGCTTGCCTTCTCACTCCACTCCGTGATATCAAGAGCACGGGAGAATCATAAATAGCGTACCAACGCAGGCATAGAAGAAGTATGGAAGAACAACACTTACGTTTTTTTAACTTCGGAGTGCCGGGGTCGTGCACATGCGTATTCAGAAGCATTGGATGATTTCAGAATGCATAAGGCAAGGCATCCATTGTTATGAAACGGCGCGACTGAATAAAACAATAAGAGAAAACGGACCAATACAAAGAATGAATATCAAGCGGCAGTTCTACAATCAAATATCCGGAACATAAATATATACCATCACGTGGCTACAGATTAGGGTATTCAAATTATTAAAAAAAAACTTCGGAAAAGCTTGAGCTTTGCCTTCAACAGTAGAACACGATAGCGTAATCGAGCCCCGTACGCATCGCCTTCTCAAGTGCTAGGCTATTTTTGGTTCTCGGTGCGTGCCTGAACTGTACTGCAATGAAACGAACATCTGTGCGCGTAAAATTCGCCGCTGTTTGAAGCCATCCTAGTATGCCAACTGCAAGTACAGTTGCGCAGTGTTCACTACACCATAATTCTTCCTTTTGCGAATCAACGAAATGCCCCCCAACGCATCCCTTAAGGCAGCACACGAACTTACGCAGCGGCTCAATTTGTTGATGTTTTTGCTGCTGATGATGATTAAGTATGTTTGAGTGCTCTGTATTGGGTGAGCCTTTAATACACCGACGCATTGAACAATTCACATGATCTGACGGCTGGCGCGATGGCACGCTTCTACCACGCACGACTACATGCCTTAAGGAGGCTCTTCTAACTACGAGATATACGGTGGTTCTTAGAGCGCAACAATTATGCATCAGTTCCTGCATTGAGTGACGTCACCGTCGTCGACACCAATAGAGCGGACGAGGATGAAAGAGAGCGAATGCGGAGCGCAGCGAGCCGCTGTGTTCGCGTCCGCTGTGCCGTGTGCCAGCTTGCTCTTCTTATAACGCCTCAAGGCATGCGTCTTGCTCACGGGCACGAGAAAATAAGTTGACCTGCTAGAGACAAAGAATCATTTATTTTTCAAAATCCAAACCTGGGTCCGAGCTTAGGGGTGAGGTTTTATTGACCTTCCCCCAAGATGGTTGGTATATGGTTAAGGAGAGCAGCCCACGAGGACGTTGTTCGGCTCGGCTTCTCAACACAGGCCTCCTATGTAAGTGTGTTAGAGCAGAGGAAAGAGTTAAAGGTCTCCACTCTTAAAAACCCGGTAGATCCCTCGTATTGTGAGAATTTATTTCATTTGAAACAGTCAACGAGTAGCAATCTTGCCGGATTTCTCGTTTTGAGCCGAGCATTACGAAGTGGACCGATGTCTTTGCGTATATAAAACGTGGTGCCTATATCGTGGGCTTGTCAGCATGTTCACTACATTGACGCCTAAAAATTAGTTGTTGGTCCCACTTAACGTCGACACTCACGTTAGAGCAGAGGTGCCAGCTTCATCGCAAGCAAGCGCACACCACGTAGCGAGGATGTTTATGTCATCAGTAACGGTTTTCAGCGTATTCGAACAGTGATTCACAAACGCTTACTCAGTAATAAGTGTGCGCACATGATGTGCAGGCCCGTAGCCAGAAATTTTTTTTCGGGGAGAGGGAGCACCTGTACAAAACCATGAAAACCACCTATTTTCATTATTTATTTTCGGTAAAACAGCACCCTGCATTCGAATTTCGGAAGGGGGGGGGGGGGGGGGCTAGCCCCTTCCCCTGGCTACGGGCCTGATGATGTTTATTACAATGTTATAAATCTAATAGCTGACACTGCCTCCAAGACGGAGGCTGTCCCATCATGAAGATTGTATAGAGTGCTTTTTTCAAAGCAGTCATAAGACTTGACAGGGCTCTATGGTAGAATACTTCACTGCCATGCATAATGCCTGGCCTGAATTCCAGCTCGCGCCAGGATATTTATTCTTTGCTTCCATCGGAGTTTTCACCCGTTCACAACGTCGATGACGAGAACGCTTTCTGTAGCGCAGCGCGTTCCTGCGCTGAGCGGCTCTGGCGTCGCTGTCGCCGTCGGCGGGGTGACCGATAGACTTGAAAAAGTAACCGATAGACATTAAAAAATAAAATGAGAAAAATATCCAATGATCGAATGGAACTTGAATCCAGGCCCTCTGCGTAGCAGACGAGTATTCTACTGCAGGACGACGCTTGAAACTCATTTGCTAAAAGACCCTATACATGCGTGCTGTTGGGCAAGGAATCGCGTTAACCTGTGTAATATAGCGTGCCAGAAGAGTAAAATAACAACCCGTCATCACAGAATGCTATATGCGCAACAGGTGTGTAGGTTTAATGCCTCTCACCCACTGCAAAGTGCTCAGCCTTAATTTTTCGTCGTCATGTTCCACATGCAGCAATGACAAAGTTCACATCATCATCATCATCATCAGCCTGTCTACGCCCACTGCAGGGCAAAGGCCTCTCCCATGTTTCGCCAATCAACCCGGTCCTGTGCTTTCTGCTGCCACGTTATACCTGCAAACTTCTTATTCTCATCTACCCACCTAATTTTCTGTCTCCCCCCTCACGCGTTTGCCATCTCTTGGAATCCAGTCAGTTGCCCTTAATGACCAGCGGTTATCCTGCCGACGTGCTACGTGCCCGGCCCATATCCATTTCTTCTTCTTGATTTCAACTATGATATCCTTCACCCCCGTTTGTTCCCTGACCCACCCTGTTCTCTTCCTGTCTCTTAAGGTTACACCTATCATTTTCTTTTCCATCGCTCGCTGCGTCGTCCTCAGTTTAAGTTGAACCCTCTTTGTAAGTCTCCAGGTTCCTGCTCCGTAGGTAAGTACCGGTAAGATGCAGCTGTTATATACCTTCCTCTTGAGGGATAGTGGTAGACTGCCTTTCATGATTTGATAATGCTTGCCGAATGAGCCCCATCCCATCCTTGTTCTTCTAGTTATTTCACTCTCATGGTTCGGCTCCGCGGTTACTACCTGTCCGAAGTAGACGTACTCTTTTACAACTTCCAGTGTCTCGCCACCTATCGCAAAGCGCTGTTCTCTGCCAAGATTGTTCCACATTACTTTAGTTTTGTGCATATTAATTTTCAGACCTACTCTTCTACTTTCCGTATCCAGTTCAGTAATCATAAGCTGTAATTCGTCTCCCGCGTTACTCATAAATGCAATGTCATCAGCGAATCGCAGGTTACTGAGATACTCTCCATTAACTCTTATCCCTAACTCTTCCCAATCTAGGGCCCTGAAAACCTCATGTAAACACGCGGTGAATAGCATTGGAGAGATCGTGTCTCCCTGCCGTACGCCCTTCTTTATTGGGATTCTGTCGCTTTCTTTATGGAGGACTATAGTGGCTGTGGATCCGCGGTAGATTTCTTCCATTATGTTTATATAGACCTCCCACATGAAAGTTCACATACTACCTTACAGATGTGTGGCGAATACCTCGCTAACCAAAAAAAATTATGCAGTTGCGCTCAACGTAAAAGCAGTGATTCGCCTTTCCTTCACCGACGAAGTCAAAGGGCGTCTACTAATAATTGTTGGGGTTTAACGTCCCAAACCCACGCAAAGAGCGTGTGTTGTGGGACTAGTTGATAAGACATTATTATGTTCTATCAGCGACGCGCGCGTTCAAGGGTAAGCGCGCCCTAGCATTCCAACCGTGGAGCCAGCTAGGCCGCCATTGCGGGAAGGGAAGGTAAACGTTCATTTGTGATGCACTAGCACCTTGTACCGTCCTTCTTTCCCTCGTCTTCTCTCTCACATCACTGCTCTTCACCATCATTTCAGTTTTCCGTTAAATTGCTGTAATACGCTGTGCACACCAATGCTAGTCTCTGCCCTCCTCATCACACTAAGATCCTTTTCCCGCACCCTTACTGTACCACACTATGCATGCATACGCTTTGCATAGTTTTGCCTGCGTGGTTCCGTACATGGCCTCACTTCGCTTTTCCGCCCTTTTAATACATATGGCTATGCTGTAGGCTTTTCTACACGATTCTGCCTGTCAGCGCCATACAGAACTGTGATAAGCTTTACGCTCTCCCTTTTCCGCCCTCCACACTACCATTTCCCATTACCAAATCCTTCCTATACGCGGCTATGCTATACATGGTTTTGGGTGCGTGACGCCGTACATGGCTACACTCTCCTTTTATGGGCGAAGCACCTTAGGGTCTAGGCTTGTCCGGTTGTCCGGCACAGCACATGTAAGGTACCCAGTATACGCCCACCGTGTGTCCGACACGGCACAGCACATGCAAGGTACTAATTATACGCCCACCGTAACTTTCATGAAGTGGGGAAGCACCCACAATGTCGCTATTGCCATTCGTCATTCTGCTGATTCAGCGACGTACCCGCTACACATCTGTAAAGAATTATGTGCACTTTGTTTGTGCTGTGGCTCATGACGATGAAGAATAAGCGCGTTTCGGACCACAGATTCTCTTTTAGATGCGAAGCATCTTATGCTTGGGGCTATGTCCGTCCCTCCCGCGTCCCGCGTCCGGCCACTTTCATGAAGTAGGGAAGCACCCATTATGCGAACCAGAACACTGTAGTAATATGAAGGCCGTCAACCACTACCACAGTCATCAGAGTCATGGCCGAGAGCACAGAGAGGCTGCTTTAGCAATGGCTAGGCAGGTGGTGTCTGTCGCCCAGGTTCCTTGATCTTGCTTGATCCCATTCCTTGATCTTGCTTGCATGTGTTTGGACGGGGCTTAGTCCAGTCCCTCCTTCCCGCGTGCCTACTTCCTACTTCCCACGTCCCACACCACCACAGCGCATGCGCGTCCCCCCCTCTCTCTCTTACGCTCACCCCCCTTTCTCTACTCTAGGAATCACCTACTCCACGGAGCGTCGCCCGCGTCCTCTCTCCCTCTCTCCTCTAGGAATCCTCTACTCTACGGAGCGCCTCCGGCGTCCCACATCCCCACAGCGCATGCGATACATGGTTCTGCATGCCTAATGCCACACGTGACTATATAGCGCTTTACCCTCTCTTCCTCCTTTTCATTCTCCTCACCCTTGCATCACTCCTCCTCCACCTCACTTCCCTATCCCCACCTTCTTCTATACACGGCTATGCTGGTTGTAGCTGCAGAACACCATATATGATTCCCTTACCTTTTACCCTCTCTCCTCCTTTCCTTTCTCCTCCTACTCACTTCTTTTTTTCCAACTTTTGGTATAAACAGCTACGTTATAGTTGTTTCTGCTTGCGTAACGCCCTACATGACTGCTTTGCTTTATCCTCTTCCTTCTGTCCATCCTTCTCCACCCCACTTCTCTTTCCCACGCTATGCTATACATGATTCTGCCCACCTAATTCCATAATTATTACTCTATGCTTTACCATCTTTCTCTTCTTGTAATTCATCCCAACTCTGCCATCAATCCTCCTCACCCTCACTTCTATTTCCCACCCTCTTGCTACACGTGGCTATGCTATAGATCAGGGGTCTCAAACTCACCTCGACCAGCGGGCCGCAGTCACGCAATTTAGTCCCGCAAGGGCCTGGGGCAGTGAAGAGTGAAGAAGGTAGGAGCGGGGGGGGGGGGGGGGGGTTACATTTTGCTAGCAGACGCTTCCATTTGAAAGGCAATTTTCCCATATCTCATATACATGCCATTTCTGAAGGAGATTTGATGCCAGGATACCAACAACACAGTGGCGTAGCCAGGGAGTGGCAGAACCGGCCTCCCCCCCCCCTCGAAATTTTTTTTTCGCCATGGCATACCGAGCGAAAAATGGCCATTTGAAGGAGGTGTTTCCCCCCACCCCCTCCGAAACAAATTTCTCGCTACGCTCCTGCAACAACATGTACATATCGATCTCCAAAGTGACTCAAATCTGGAAGTCGAGTGTGAAATAAAATTTTTTTTTTCATGGTAATGTTTCAGAACAAGGTGAACACATGGGATGCCTCAAGGAAAGAATGCCGTAAGCCAGTCAGGCCTCTGTAGCCCACGACCATAGACCTAATAAGAAAACAAAAAAAAATGTGGGGCGAAGACAGTCATGCGGGGGCCTCAACCGAGAGCCTCGCGGGCCGCATGCGGCCTCAGGGCCGCGTGTTTGAGACCCCTGCTATAGATGATCTGGCCGGCATAACTTGAGAAATTCCTATATTAAGGTTCCCCCCTCTACCTTGCTTCTTCTCTTCTCCTCACCCTCACATACCTTTCCCAACCCACTGCTGTAATGGGAGAAGGAGGAAAAGAAAAGAGGAAAGACAGGGAGGTTAGCCAGTTCTGAGAACGGCTGGCTACCCTGTGCTGGGGAGAGGGGTAAGGGGAATAAAAGATGATAGAAGAAAGATGTGAAAAAAAGGAAAGAAAAGAAAATGGTGAACAATGATAGGATAAACGGCACTGCTTACAGTCTGTCTCTGATACAAGTCGTCCTGTAAGAAACGCAGCAGCGCTCTCAAAGCTTTCCGGGCCGTGGGCGGTTACAGGCCAGTGTCCTAAGACATTTTCCTCCTAGAATGGGCGATTGTCAAGTCTATGGAAAACTTTTTACCGTTCTTTTCTTGGTGCACTGAAGCGAGGGCACTCACAGAGAAGATGCGCGATTGTCTCCTCGCAGCTACAGTTATCACATGTCAGAATCGGAATGGCTGTAATGGACTATGTATACACGGTTTAGCCTGCGTTACGCCAAGCAATGACCTGAGATAACACATAACACAAAACTTCCTCCTTATCTTTTTCACATCCTTTTACCACCTCCTTGCTATACACGGCTATGCTATAGAAAGGTCTGACTGCAACGTCATACATAAGCATGCTATGCATTACCCCTATCTCCTCCTCCAAACCCTCTCTTCCCTTTTCCACCCCTCGGTGCACATGGCTATGCTGTACATGCTTCTGCCTGCATTAAGTCATACATGTCTGTGCTATCTTTTACTCTCTCTCTTCCTCCTTCCTATCCTCTTCTCTCTCACTTCCTTTCCCTGCACCTTTGCTATACAAGGTTATGCTTTAGATCGGTTTTGCCTGCCTAACAACATACATAGTACGCGATAATTTACCGTCTCCCATTCTCTCTTTCTATCTTCCTCACACTCACATTACTCCCCCTAACCCTCATTTCCCTTTCCCGGCCCTTGCCACAGATGCCTACGTTGTACATGGCGCCACCTGCCTAATCCCAATACATGAATATGCCATGCTTCATCTTCTCCCTTCATCGTTTCCAGCCTCCTCAACATCGTATTCCTCCTCCTCACACTCACTTGCCGTTACCAGCCCTTGCTCTACACGACAACGCTATAATGGTTCTGCTTGCACGACGCCGTACATGGTTTGGTATGCTTTATTCTCTTCCTTTTTTTAGCGTCCTCACCCTCACATCACTCCACAACCTGACTCGCCGATCATGCACCTTGCTATGCAAAGGCAATGCTATATATTGTTTTGCGTGCGTGACGCCAAGCAGCAACTCAAGATGACAATGCATTCCTTTACTACACCCCTCCCATCCTCCTTTCCTTTCTCCTCACTCTCACATCACTCCTCCTCAGTTTCGCTTCCCTTTCCTACAGTCTTGCTCTACATGGTTAAGCTGCAGATGACATTGCTATACGTGGTTTTGCTTGCTTACGCCTAAGCGCAGACTATCGCATACGACAGCCCGGGCCACTAAAGGGATCCGCACCTAAAATTATGGCATGGTCGTTAATTTGCGGAAAGCTAAAACTTCAAACACAGTTTGCCTTGCCCTAACACGAAGCTGCACTCAGAATTCGCATTAGGCAGTGTAATCTTCAGGAATATTTTTTTATTGCAATAACAATTATATGGACACTCTCAACGGGATTTTGCCGTCACCGTTGTCGTCGGCGTCATGTCCCGTGTAAAGTACAAACTGTGAATAACGCCCGCGCATCGTATGCTCTACCGCGAGTAAACGCGCGCGAGCAAGGGCGACGAACGCAGCTGAAGCAGAGATCAAATGAGCCGGCCCACCTCCGTCGCTCGGAGGGCGAATGCAATAACATCTTCCCGCTCAGGAAGCCTGCTATTGAAGCAAAGCAGCCTTCAGCGGGTGGCTCGTATACTATTCGTGCTACACTCTCTGCGCAAAGCGACTGTGCTGAAAGAGCATCTCTAGCTAGAGCGGCCGTATTTTCTTAAACAAGCGTTCTGTGGCGTTACGTGGCATCGGATCCAAAAGATTTAGCTGCAGCCTCACCTCGAGTAACATTACAATTGATTGCTCTCACATTCACAGCTTCACCCTTGCGGTGAAACTGTGACTTTTTTTGCGACAAGGTTCCTAAACGTTATCGCGTCAAGGTTCCTGAAGTGTGGGTCGATTGAGACCAGATTATTTTTACTCTCGCGCACATCTTTAGAGTAGACATATACAATCTTGGCTTCAGCTGTCATGTGTTGGCGTGCGCAGCGTAGCGACTACGGGTATGTTTACGTTACAACTGATGGCCAGGGAAAACTGGCAGCCGGCAAGCGATCATCACTGGCAAAATGGTATCAGGTCATCTGCTCCACTTCCCCCTCACCCCCCCCCCGCAAAAAAAAAAGATAGCTACTCCCTGCAAGCGATGCAAACATTGTTCGATTGGCTTTGAGTGACCTGTGGCGCATGCCCATTTACCCGCGGCTAAGAGAGAGAGAGAGAGAGATGAAGAGGAAGGCCGGGAGGTTTAACCAGATACTAGCATCCGGTTTGCTACCCAGCACAGGGGGAGGGGAAATAGGGACAAGAAAGAGGCTGTAGAAAGAGAGAGAGAAGAAAAAAAAATGAAAGGAAAAAAATGCACGCACACGCAGGATAGAAAGCACATGCGCACAGGAAGGACGTTCTGGCTAAAGTCGTTCAGAAAGGCCGGTCGGTCGCAAAAGATCGCAGCAGCGATTTCACGGCCTTCTTCTGTGACGTCGCATCCTGTCGATGGCTTAAAATCTTTTCTTCCGACAAACGTCGGTCATCTAACTTGTTGAGCGCGTTGCAAAGGCATAGTCGCTGTGCCCTATACTGTAGGCAATCGCAAAAGATATGTCCAATTGTCTCCTCATTGCCACAGTAATCACAGGCATCGGTGTCGGCCATCCCAATGCGGAAAGCATACGCGTTGGAAAACGCAAAGCCCAACCACAGCCTACACAGAAGGGTCGCGTCTACTCGGCTAAGCCCTGATGGGACTTGAAGACATAACGTAGGGTCAAATGAGTGCAGTCGGGCATGTTCGAAGTGCAGCTCGTTCCACTGTGCCGTGGTACGTAGACGAGCAAACAAGCGGAGGTTCCGTGCAGCGTCGTTCCTAGAAAGCGGTAGTAGTACCTCACGGTCTTCTGCGTGGGCCACACATCGCTGCAAGGACAAGGCTTCAGGACGTACACGACATGAAAGTGACGTAACTTATGTCATGACCTGCGAATTGCGTTCGTAATAGACTCATGTCTTCTTATGCCAAGTAAACACCAACTTAAGTAGACGACCGTGAAGCGCCCAGCAGATGTAAGGGGATAGATAGACAGATAGATAGATAGATAGATAGATAGATAGATAGATAGATAGATAGATAGATAGATAGATAGATAGATAGATAGATAGATAGATAGATAGATAGATAGATAGATAGATAGATAGATAGATAGATAGATAGATAGATAGATAGATAGATAGATAGATAGATAGATAGAAACGGTCAAAGGGCTTTTGGTTCGCTAAAAAGTGCATCACGTTAAAAAAGTTTGCCAATTATAATAGTAATAATATCTTGGGTTTAACGTTCCAAAAGCACGATATGATTATTAGAGACGCCGTAGTGGAGGGCTCCGGAAATTTTGGCCATCTGGGGTTCTTTAACGGGCACCTAAATCTAAGTACACGCGCATCAAACATTTTCGCCTCCATCGAAAATGCAGCCGCCGCGGCCGGTATTGGATCCCACGACCTTCGGGTCAGCAGTCGAGCACCCCAACCACTAGACCACCGTGGCGGGGCAAGTTTGCCATTTATATTTTAGACAGATTTATGCTGCAACGAAGCATATGGACAGGCGATGCACCCAGATTTTTTCTGTACATGCCATACCTGAAATACCTCACCAGTTGTCATGTTGCGGGACAATAACACCGGTTAGACTGATCTGAGATAGACAGCCACACTCCTAGCAGTGATCGGCAATATACCATATGCATTTGCTGAGTATGACTGCGTCATAGTAAGTTAATCTTACACTGGCACATCTTTCTGTCTGGCCTAAAGAGACAGAGCAGCATGACAACAGAAGGTTGTACGCCAAACCGGTAGCACATTTTGTTGCTCGAGTTGGGCGCTTCACGGTGAAGCGTCAGAAAAATCTATGTATAAGCTTTCTGTTTGCAGCAATCAAGCACAATGATATAATACATAAATGACCAAATGTTTTTTTTTACATTTTTGATACTTTTCTTTAGTTATTGCTGTCTTGCGAAAAGCCACATGCGGGTCTCTTGAAATGTTCTGCGCATTTGAAAAATACTTCTGCAGAAAGCCGGCGCTTTTGTTCCAGTGCTTTCAGCGCATATCACCTTATTTCGCCTCATTGTTTTCTTACAATGTATAGGCACCAACTCGCCCAATTGTCTGTCCTGCTTAGGAGAAATATAGAGAACTATTGTTCTACGTAAGTGCGGAGATTTATTTTGAACTATATTAGCGCAAATTTTATTGCTCGAGAAATGTTTTCTTTTTTTTTACTTTCTGGCGTTATCGAAAAAGCTGCCTATGTGCCGGATAAGCAAATCCGACTTACCAAGTCCCCGCAGTTCCTCAGTGGCTGTGGAGTGACACTGCTAAGCACGATGGCGTCCGTTCATGCCCAATTTCGCGCCTGCGTTTTCCTGGCTAGAAACGCGCAAGCTTCTGTGACCGTAGATTTTAGTGATTACGGAAAGAGACCAAGGTGTTAAAAATTATTACTTAGTGACTAAATATGGCAGGATTGTCAATCAAATAATAGTTTTCATGCGTAATGCCCCAAAATATAATTTTTAACTAGCATGTTCATAATGAATGACAAAAGCTTTACAGATCCCACATCTTGTAGAAATCGGTGTCATGCGAAGGAGTCAGCGAGTAGTTTTTCGAGCGTTGAGCCAAGCGTTACGAACAGGATTGACGTGTTTTGTAGTAGTAATAGTTGTGCGCTTATTGCGGCCGGACCGGGCACGTTCACAACAGTGGCCTTTAAAGGTAATTTATGGTCTGACGTAACGTCAGCACACATCTTAGAGAACTTACGTCAGTATTATCGAAATGAAGTGCACTTTACGGTGCGGTAATGTGAATATAAACTTAACTTTCGTTAGCGTATATCTCCGTGGTCCAGCACCGCTTGAATGTAGCTTGCTAAATCATAGGAATACAAATGCCTCGTTTATTAGACTGCTATAAAAGCGGAGCCAACACTGGAACCACACACGTTAACCTGACTTGAAGCCTGTATCGTAGGCGTGTATATGTAAAACAGAGTGTGGAATCAAGCACAAGCACATGTTCATAGAATGCAACGCATTCGTCTTCTGTCGGATCCCGCAGTCCTTTGGGAAATACTACGCCGGGCAGATGAGCAGGTGTGTAAATGTGCGGCTAAAAGAGCACAACAGGACTAAGAAGCTGCCACCTGACGGTTTCCTCGCCCTCCACACTCATTCCTGTGGCTGTAAGCCAAATTTTCACAAGACTATCATTTTGGGACTTCATCGTAGAGGCTGAGCACATCGATGATCTTGGTGATAACTGCGTTAGCAAGCCATCCGTATCATTGTCGACTAAAGAGTTATGTTTCCTGCGAAAACGCTGACAATCTGTTACTAGCAGTTATCATTTGTTACGATGCTTTTTTTCGGTGACTCCCTCGCGCGTGTATAATGTTAATACCACGTGATCATTCTTTACTGTTGCGTTTTCGTTGTATATAGGGCTGTCGGGTCTCGAAAAATAAACATTGCTGCTAGTGACGCTACTTGTCTGTCTTTTTCGTGCCTTAATTATTTTGTCCCTTTGACCAACAAGCCCATTTTTTTACCCTCGTTGCATACTCGAAGGCCGGCGCGTTAAGAACGAAAAAATGGATGCGCACCTACCTTGCCGCTTCAGGCGAGCATTTTTCCCTTGACGCGATTGAAACCTGTATACATTGTAAGGCCACATCTCCTAATCGCTCTGATGATGTGCGCGCAGCTCGAAAAAGCCATGGTGCTAAGAAAGTCATGGTCATTCTATCATGCATTAGCGAGATGAGACTGAATGCGCAAAAAAAAAAGAAAACTACACCATCCGAACATCTGGTGTTTCGATGGCAAAAAAAATGTTTTTTTTTTATGCAACAGTTGAAATAGTTCAGTATTAATGTGGCTTGAGCAACGTCAGGTAAATCGGATATGATTACGTGTGACGTTTGTCCTCTAGTGAACATAGCATATCTAGTGAATTAACATTACAATTTTCGTGGCACAGGGCTCATTCGGAGGAGCTTTTATTTCGCATCTTGTAAATGCCTGCTCGGTGTTCTGAACAACCGCAGGCAATGACACGAGTTTAATTCTAGCAGAGTAACCTATATACTGCGAGTCGCTCTGTAATAATAATTATCATTTCCTTTCTACTTGGTACTTGTTATTTGAAAATACCAATTTTATCATTTTAAGCTTTGTGTAATGTTTCTTTCAAGCTAGCAGCTTTAGAAATTTCCTGAAACTCCCTATAACAATGACTTATAAATCACCATCATATATATCCTAACATTAAGCGACATATTGAAAAACAACACCTGAAACTTCCAAAATGCAGTAAATTATAAGGTGAATATATTCCAACCAAATAAAATTCTGTGCTCCAATATTAGTTAATAAAAATTGGGGGGGGGGGATCCTTAAGCTTGGCCTTTAAGAGTTGAACGCGATATCGATATCGTGTTCCTAGTGCGTACCTCAATTACTCAGTGCATACTTTTTATTGCGATAGCAATTATATGGACACTTTCGGCTGGTTTTCGCTGTCGGCGTCGCCGCCGCCGTTGGCCGCCGCCGGTGTCTGCCGTCTTCGTCCGCCGCCGTCATTTGCCGTATATGTATATGTATATGTATATGTATATATATAACCAGCCCCGCCCGTCGTTCGTGAGCATGAAGAGACGCGAGGGGGGTTGTCCCTCGAGCGACCTTCGAGTTTACGAGCGCGGGCGCGCGCGTTATCTCCCCTTCTCGGCGGCCGACAGCGGGGGGCCAGTGTACCCTTCTACGTGCTGCGCTCTCAACGCGAAGAGAATTCTCTTAAACAAGCGTTTTCTACAGTTGCGTGAGATCGGATCCAAAAAGAGTTAGCTGCCAGCCTCACTTCGTATAACATTACAATTTTTTGCTACCGCATTCATTGCTTCATCCTTGCGGTGAAACTTTGACTCTTATTGTATGATGTTAATCGAGAAGTTTAAATTCTGGATATGCTACAATGTGATCGATAAATTTGAAAGTGGCTTGTGTCAGTGAAACTTTCGCATGAGGCTGCATTCTGTGTAATGGGTAGCATGGTTTAAACAACGAGCAGTTATGCGCTTTAAATGTTTTCGAACTTGATATGCACCCACTACGTGGTCTTAAGGACATAGGGGCACTAACGTCTGTGTCTTTTGTAAGGGATGGCCGGCTTTAAACCGCGAAGTCGTTATGATAATCACATGTTCTGACGCCTGATGGCAATGTACGCTTGTACCAGGCAATATTACTGCGATATTAAATGTTGTATTGTGAAGCCTGTATACAGGACGCGTGCGTTTGTAAAGCATGAAAGTTATTTTTGCTGCATTTTCAAGCAGAGGAAGTTTTTTTCACTGTATTTCGAAGTAGAAGCGTGGCTTTGTGGTAGAACACGTGCTGGCCACGCAAACGGCCTGGGTTCTATCCTCATTCCGACCCGGAAATTTTTACGGTTTATTTTATTTGCGTCTTTATTGATTGTTCGGTCACGGACAAGATCATGATTTTTCGCTCACAAACAACAACACCGACACCAGAATTTCTGCGAAACGAGCTCTTTAACTCTATCGCGTTAATAAATCATTTGATGCACGTTGTCATGGAGCTACATATAGAGGCTACCCACCGAAGTTTTTCTAATGTTATCTGAAGATATTAGCATAGCACTAGCCTCGTATTCGCGCAAGTTTCTGTTCTCAAGGCTTTCTGTGTGTTTTCTGGCTACCTTCAACTTGTATTTTGTTGCATGTAGAACCATTTTCTTGTTTTTGAAGCAAAATGACAAGCAAACTGAAAGAATAACCATTGCATGCTTTCAAGGTCTTTTGTCGAGTAAGCCGATGCGTGAGCATGTTATTCTCGCAACAGCAGGGTCGTGTTCATTTTTCTAGCAATTTTTATATTTCCCTCGAGTTAAGTTTTATATACACTAAAAGAAATCTCCCAGTTATTCAGCCGTATCCCACAGTAACTAGGCGAACAAGAACGATAATAAATTGAATGGTCAGCGCTGCAATAGCTGTTGTTCCTATATCTCATAGTAGTCCACAGTACAACCGTCTCGTGAGTCGCGTGATATTTTAGTGCGAATAAAATGTTCACCTGCTTTCGCCATGTAGTTCCACAGCGGCCACACACTCTAGCTTTCGGCAGTAAGCTTCCAACGATACCACCTGGTCTCCATCTCCAGCTGCAGCGCCAAGGAGAGTGTAGATCTGGCAGCAAGTGTGAATTTGAGCTCTGTTAGCTGATAACACTTCTAATTCCAGAGGTGGCAATAACTACTGTAAGCTGGAACATCTCATCGGTGGCTGTTTTCCCAAACGAAGTAGGCATATAGTTTGCTTCTAAATTTCGCGTATCGTAAATTATTTGTCAGAGTTAGACGATGTGCGTCACCTTTTCCACTCATTGCGTGATCACTGAACATGGGATCCGGGGACATTCTCCACCCTTGTGAGCCTCGACGTCGACGAATGTTTCCAGAATGTGTGAGCGTGTAAGCCATAGTAACAGACGGGACCTTAATGCGATGCTTGCCAAAGTAATTTTTAGTAGGGAGGAATGCCGCATATCTGATTCCATACCCATGAGACCGAGCTCACCGTCTAGGATACGTCTGAGGAAATTATTCGCAACCCCTTCGTCTCGCTACCCGTGTGCAGCCATCCACTGAATAGCATGTCTCGTATAACAGTATGCGCTCACGCTTTGCCCGAAAGGGAACAAGAAAATGGCCGTGGCTGACAAAGTGCACCACGTACTCAACGGAATCGTGGACAACCCTTTTAAATGCGAATGCATTTCATAGTCGGGCTATGTCAGGCATCCGGCGTTGGCGTTGTGCGGCGTTGTCCGCGGAGGAGGAGGAGGAGGATAGGTTGAGGAGGTGTGCGCGCCGGCAGGTGTTAGATGTGAAGCATCTTATGGCGAAGCTTAATCCGGTGGTGGTGGTGTGCGGCGTGACCGCCCTTACTGCGCATGCGCAAACCCTTTCAAAAAATAAAAGTAAAAACCTCCTCTCTCCCTCCTCTAGGCATCCCTCCCCCGCGGCAACCACACCCTCACTGCGCATGCGCCTCCCCTCCTCTATCCCCTGCTACGCTCCCCCCTCTCTCCTCTAGGCATCCCTGCCCGCGCCGTCCACACTCCCCACTGCGCATGCGCGTCCCACCTCTCTTCTCCTCTCCTACGCTCCCCCCTCTCTTCTCTAGGCATCTCTGCCCGCAGCGTCCACCACTCCCACTGCGCATGCGCGCCCCCTCTCTCTCCTCTCCTGCGCTCCCCCCCTCTCCTTCTCTCGCCTCGCGACGCCGACACAGGCAGCGTCTGCTAGCGAGTTTCTTGGTTGAAAAAACCGACTGCTCGCGCTGCACAACCGTTCACTGGCCACCCCGTATATATGGCAATGAATCTTGACCTCCAAGGTGGTGCCGGTGGGACATTTCTCCCGTGCGTTGTTGAACAATGAAAATTCGCAGCGTGCGCGTTAACTAAAAGCGGACTGCGGCGGAGCTCGGCGGAGCTATATATGAAAAAAAAATTTTAAAAAAATAAATAAATAAATAAAAGAAATAAAAAAAAACAAGAAAAAAGCAAAAAAAAAGGCGCTGAGCCGTGCTCCCGACCGGGCTGCAGAAATTAGGCGCCTTTTCCTTCATCGAACCACAACCACCATATATAAATGAAGTGAAGCGCGCGCGAAATGCATTCGCATTTCCTCACGATTCCCTTCGGGGAGGTGGGGGCATTTTTTTTCAAAATCTCAACCATCGACGTTATTGTGAAGTGGCGAAAAAGCCGCGCCTTTCAAACCAGAATTTTATCACGCGTCCTGTAAATACGCCCCTATTTCAAGCACGGACATATTACCATGTGTCGTGTCTGTTATAAGAACAGCTGAATGGGCAAGCGGTTACAGAGGGCTTTATTTCGCCACTCAATAACCAGCGACGGGCGACCTGTCCGCGACGATCGTACAGCAAAGAATGCGCGTTACAGCTACAGGGCCGGCACTCTTTATGCACAGCAAAAAGGCGATAACAAAATCGCGGTTGCCGCAGCGCTTGACACGAGGCGAAGCCTCATCGCGTAGGCGCATGACATATCTCCCCCACACTTGTTTAGTGCCCCGATGTTGTGTTATGCACCGTAGCGATCAGGAGCTTGGCGTTGACGTTGTGGGTAGCGACGACTCTGTTCGGCGGCCTGAGCAGCAGGGATGGCTGTTCCACCAGTTCGTTGGTGCCGGTAGGCCGGGCTTGTATCCGTTGTCACGTCGGCATCGTCATGAAAGTCCGTGTCTGTAATCAACAAGTCATCAGAGTCCGGAGCACGCACAATATGGTTACGGTGACGCACCCACTCGCACACACCACGACGAGTCACCACACTCACGCGATAAAACACTGGACCGGTGCCGGCGTGGACGGCAGCACTGAACCACCTTGGTCCGCGACGAAATTTGCGAACACGCACGAGGTCGCCTTCGCTGAACGTACTCTCAGGAAGTCTGTGGCGACTGGTTTCCCTGAACAGCTTGCGGGTGACTCTGTCTTCCACGGGAGGCCTGACGAGATCCAGCGTCGTTCTGAGGCACCTTCCTAACAGCAAAAGAAAGGGGCCTCTGCTCTAGTCTCTTACGGAGTGTTTCTGTACGACAGAAGGAAGTCTGTGAAATCCGGTGGTGATGTGGGATGGCTAGACTTTCGAAGTGCAGCTTTGAGTGTCTGGGCTAAATATTCTGCTAGACCATCGCTGCTAGAATGGTAAGGAGCTGTTCGCACGTGCCTCGTTCCAACTTGCTGCAGGTACTCCTGGAAATCTGCAGAAGTAAGCTGAATGCCGTTGTCTGACACAAAAGTCTCGGGTAATCCAAATCTGCAAACTTGCTCATGTAGGCATGAAATGGTTTTTTCAGTGGTGGTTGTCCGCATTGGAAACACTTCGGGCCATTTTCAATGAGCATACACCACCATGAGGTAGATCACTCCGCTTATTGGGCGGGTGAAGTCTACATGCAGTCGTTGCCAAGTGCGCGTAGGCCAGGTCCAATGACGCAAATGCCCTTCCGGTGATAAATCGTTAATAGAGCCGCACGCTGTACAAGACGCAGTGAAGCGGTCAATATCACTGTCGATAGCACGCCATCAAACATAGCGCCTGGCTAGTTCTTTCGTGTGCATCTGACACCTGGATGCCTTTGAGGCAACTCGTCCAAAATGAACGCGTGAAAATTTTGGGAACGACTGCGCTCATTCCAAGTATAATGCATCCTCGATGCATTATGCTTGCGACAGTTCCAGTCGTCTATGGAAGTAGGGCGTGATCTTATTTGGGACACTAAGCGGCCAGCCTGACAGAATATGTTGCGTCACTGTTCGCAGTGTTGCATGACGTAATGTTTCACGAGCAATGCCATTGCTGCTGATCGGCATAGAGTCAAATCAAAGGTCATAAAAAGATGCTTCCTAATCTTCGACAGTTGGCTGTGCTACCGTGACAAACAGTCTGCGCCAGTGTTCTGCGCAGAAGACCGGAGCTTTAATGAAAACAAATAGGCCAATAAACAAACTGCTCATAGTTTTGGTCCTGCGGCAGCAGATGGTGGTATGCCTGTTTTAGGACCGAAAATACTTACTCCGTCAAAAGTTTTCGCAGAAAATTGCTTGGCATGTGGCGCAGATCAAATTGTGGAAGGGAACTGGATATCGATAACAAATAAGAGTATCTCACTATTATAATGCTATGTGTCTTTGCGAACGGTTCGAGCGGCGTTCCACTTTCCATGGTTCACATGACCACTTATTTGTTCACGTAAGAAAAAGCTACTTTGCTGTATCGCTTTATCTTTGATAACACGGAGAGATGGGTGGCTTATCGCAGCGCAACATTAGAATATAGAAACGCTTATGCAATTGCTTAACACAGTTTCTTTGGCTATACACTTCCTTGTCTGTTACAGTCTAACCCTCGTAAGTTCTGCTACGTCATTAAAGATCGGGAAATCAGTGCATTCATCTTTGTAAAAAAACTTGGTTTAGTGATTCCAAATGACAA
Organism: Rhipicephalus appendiculatus; assembly: GCA_030522465.1. Lineage (NCBI taxonomy): Eukaryota > Metazoa > Arthropoda > Arachnida > Ixodida > Ixodidae > Rhipicephalus > Rhipicephalus appendiculatus. The sequence continues at coordinate 18,275 of JALIZH010028987.1, read as the reverse complement.
GCGCTGTGAAGCTTTACAAGTCGTGTGTAAAAAGGCATCTTCTACTGAAAACTCTGATGATTTACCTATTCAAGCTGATCCCAGACATGCTCATACGAAACCCATCATCAGTGATCAATTACAGGATTTTTCATCTCATACTTAATATGAAAACGTCAGCACCTCGTACAGATGGAATCACTTCTTAATTTCTCAAACTGCCATTTATTGATAAGTCATTTGGGGCGTTTTTTTCCCCAAAAGGACCCAAATGCACTTTAACTGAACTGAGAAAAACAGTTTTTTGCGGCTGACAATATGGTCGGGCCTCCTCCAACAATTTTTCGGCAGTGTGTTCCTGTGCCCTAAATACCTCAAATCTGCATTGCGGCTAAAATGTACATAGCCCACTATCGTCGGTATTGAGGAGTAAAATTTGTATTTGGCTCTTATAGACTGGAAGATTTCATTTGGCTTGAATTAGCTCGTAAATGAAGCATAAAACGATTACAATGTGCTGTGTAGCAAAATTTGCCATAAAATTAACATCATCCTGTGCTTCCATCGGCGCCGTCATTCGTCGCACGGGTGTAATGGCGATGACTAGGCATGAAGAGCAAGTGTTCCTTCATTGCGAAAGGCGCAGTATTCTAGACTGTCGGCAGCGTTTTCTTCTTCTTGGCATCTATTGAAGGCCTTCAAAAGTGTTCCAGCTCTTCTTCTATTGAGCTCGTTTTATGCCGTGCCGTTTCGGATCACTTCTTCATCAAGGAATTGATAAGTGCCCAATATCTTGATTTAATATGCCTTTTATTTCAAATATACAATCTGGGAGCGAGAGAAAGACATGAGACTGCAGCGCTAATCTCGACAAGAAACACTAATAGGCAAGAAGAAGTAGGAAAGTCGGCCTTTTTCCCTTTATATTCGAGTTTTGCCCTACAACATCATGTACTTCAGTAAGTGCCAACTCACCCTAGAAAAACTAATTGTGGAACGCGAGCACGATAGCAACGCAACTGGGACACAAATGAAACATGTAGGATGTGACCATGTTGGTTGTTTTCGTCATGATTGTTGGCGCAGCGACGGTTTAAAGGGGAACTCCGGCGGTTTTTCAATACTCACTGATTTAAATAAAACTTTAAACATAAGTTCTCTTCGGTGCCCTGATGATATGTGCCAAATTATACAGCCGTAAGTAATCTAGTTTTTCGGAAAACGAGTTTTAAAATTGGTAACCGATTCCCGTATCATACCTTCAAATGCGGGCCACCCTGTGTACGTGACGTATCGGCGTACTTCTTTCTCGTCCCCCCAGACGGACGCTTGCTCGCGGCGCGCGCTTTTAAATGCGAATGCATTTCTAAGTCGGGCTATGTCAGGCATCCAGCGTTGGCGTTGTCCGGCGTTGTCAGCGGGGAGGAGGATAGGTTGAGGAGGTGTCCGCGCGCCGGCAGGTGTTATCTCTCCGCTCTCACTCCCTCTCCCATAGCAACAGCTGCGGGCGCGCGCGCTTATCCTCGTCCCTAGCAACCGGAGCAGGTGGGGCGGGCGGAGTAGCGGAGAGTGAGTGGAGAGGAGGAGCGCGCTCTGACGCGTGAGGGCGCTCGCATCGCGGGAGCTCGGCGGAGCTATATATGAAAAAAAAAATAAAAAAAAATAAACACACAAAAAAAGAAAAAAAAAACAAACGGCGCTTCGCTGTGTTCCCGACCGGGCTGCAGAAATTAGGCGCCTTTTCCTTCTTCGAACCACAACCACCATATATAAATGGAATGAAGCGCGCGCGAAATGCATTCGCATTTCCTCACGATTCCCTTCGGGGAGGTGTGGGCATTTTTCTTCGAGGCGACGCTTCCGCGCTCATGTAGCTGCACTCCTCATCGCTGGACTCCTCGCTGGTCAGTTCAGACGAGCTGGCACAGCTTGTTTCCACGTCGGAAGACATCGGAAGTTTGCTTTTTCCGCGAAAGAAGAGGCACGTGAGCAATGTTTACGTTTACGCCGTGGTGGCGTGTAGCGGATTTGGTGACGCCATGACGTCATCGCGTACCCAGCATGGAGCACGGAACAGCTCCCCGTTTCGGTTTCGGTTTTGACTCGTTTTTCATTGCTTATTTAAAATTATTGACGAGTGACTCGGCAAAATGAACCGCCCTAGCTGTTGCAGGACGGTTAATACTATTTGAAAACGGCGTTATCTCGGTATGGTCGAAAATGCACCGGAGTTGCCCTTTAATGAATGTGGCTCAGTTCGATCAAAAAAGGTGGAGGATTTGTCTCATATTTGATTAGGAACTGCCTTTTCGAGTACACGTTACATTCAGGAATTGCCCCATTTTGGTTCCAACTGTATTAGAAGTTAAAGATAATTAGGCGCTCATTATGCTTCTATAAAATTTAGCTCAGTTTCGGTTTCTGCATTTGGCTCTTTTTGAAGAAAAACGCCACATTTTGCTTAGGTTTTCTCATCGTTACTGCAATACACCACAATGACCAGCAAATGGAAGGTGGGTAAGGTGATTCCTGATCCTAAACAAGGTGACTCATCCAATTCCTCTAATTAGAGTCCCATTTCTTTGACTAGTATCCCGTGTTAACTTCTCGAACATGTCAACAATCATAATTTATTCGCGTTTTTTTTTTTTTTTGAAGCAAGTAACTTCTTTCACAACACTCAGCATGGTTTTAGGAACACACACTCATGCGAAACTCAACTACTTCTCTTTACTAACGACTTTTTTTCGGCGTTTGACAGTTGCTCCATTATCGACTGTATTTTGCTTGATTTTCAAAGCCTGCGATACTGTTTCTAACCGTCTGCGTTTAGGGTAAGGTGGGGCAAAATGAGACACAAATTTAAAAATAGTGAATATTTATTTTTATTTCATTCTTTACCCTTAAACGTCAATGCAGAAACTTTCCTTTGGGTACAAGGTATGTGCTACATAATTATGACCATGTTGCCACTATCAAAAAGTTTATTTTAAAAAAAGAAATAAAAAATGCAACAGATGTCTCATTTTGCCCCAACCTGCGGGGCAAAACGAGACAGTCTGGAAAAAATTAAACCTTCAGTTTTTGCCGTACAAGCACTTGAAAGTAAACTCCGTGGGCCCTCACGCAGTCTTCACGACCCCAGTGTTTGCACTCCACGCATTGAATCCAGACAGAATCCTGTGCTGTTTTGCTCCAAAACTCCTTGCAGATCAAACACCACCAGTCTTTCTTTGTGCTATTGTTGTATTTTTGTTGAAAGCTTGCACTTCATTGGATTATTCAATGATTGGACGCTAGATATGTTCTGACGCGTCTTCTTCGCCTCCTTTTGCCGTTTTGGTGCAGAACTGCACGGGCGTTTCGTGACTTTCAACTTTGACAGCCGGGCTTCGTGAGGCGATGAATTTAAAACTGTGCTAGATTTGAATTTTCTCGCGCTTCTTTTTTTTAATTTAGTATTGGAGGAAAACTCGATGGCGAGACTTGTTTGTGAACGGCTTGACTTGGGGATTCTTCCAATTTTGCATTCGCCTCTTGAGAGCATCCTTGGGAACGCGGAAAAACCTCGATGCAGCGCGAATGGAGTGAGTGTCCTGAACAGCAATCAGTGCTTTTTCACGTCGTTTTCCTCCCAGGAAGCTCTAAACGATATTCTCTTGTGCGTCCGAACTCTCCTAAACAATAAAATATGATATATAATTAGTGTAAGTAAATGGTTCACTTGAAAGACGCCCCTCTAAGGCAATTCAATGCCTTTTTGTCGTGTTTTGCCCCCCCCTCACATGTCCAAATTCAAAAAAAATTTCCCCTTTGGCCCCGCGCACCAAATGAACTAAAATTTTGGTGGTATGTAGCTAGTAGTATAAAGTAACAATATAAATACTGACGTTGTTGTACTGACGCCAGAGTAGCTTCATGCACGGATCCGATAATTTGGCCGAGAAGAATTTCGTCCCTTTTTGACGGGTCACGAACACACTGACACCCGCCGCGTTATTTTTCCCACGCGAACGCTGTGAGCAATCATCAACTTTTACACATAAAAAGGTGGACAACTACCAGCACCTCTCGCTGAAATATAGAAACAAAGAAAAGTGCTTTCTGTATTAGCTATAGAGGTCGGCAAAGCCAAAATGTCGCGTTTTTCCCCGTGTCTCATTTTGCCCCCGCCTTACCCTACTAAGTATTGACTCAAACTTAACACAATAGATTAAATGCTTTTTTATCTTACAGAACCCAACAGGTAACAGCTAACGGACGCTATTCGCGCAATTGTTCTGTAACATCATGTGTACAGGAAAGCTCCGTCTTTGGATCATTACCCTTTTTAATTTACATTAAGAACCAAGAACTTCCATGAAAGAATGCGGCAGCACAAGAATGACCTCCGTCACTTGAGCAGCGGACGGAGCGAAGTGACAGAGCACTGCTAGCGGTTTGACCACCATACCAGTCCCGACGGCGCGGTGATTTTGGAAAAAAAAAATTACACCATCTCCCGCTAAAGGGAACCATGTGTAGATGTGAAGCAGCGGGCGCTAACGCTTACACTGGCGGTGGCGTTGACGCTGGCGCTATCGCAGCGTTGCGCAGGAGAGAAAACTGAGGAGGCGCAAAGCACGCAGTGATGGAGCGGTGTTTCCTACTGGAACATGCCAATCGCTGCTAATGGGCAATGAGAGACAGAAGACTCCGACTGGACACAGAGACCCGCAGTCGGCTTTTAGTTAACGCGCACGCTGCGAATTTTTATTGTTCAACAACGCACAGGAGAAATCTCCCACCGGCACCACCTTGGAGGTCAAGATCCATTGCCATATATACGGGATGGACAATGAACGGTTGTGCAGCGCGAGCAGTCGGTTTTTTCAACCAAGAAACTCGCTAGCAGACGCTGCCTGCGTCGGCGTCGCGAGGCGAGAGAGGGGGGGGTAGCGTAGGAGAGGAGAGAGAGGGGGGGGACGCGCATGCGCAGTGGGGGTGTGTACGCTGTGGGCAAGGATGCCTAGAGGAGAGAGGGGGGAGCGTATTAGAGGAGAGAGAGGGGGGGGGACACGCATGCGCAGTGGGAGCGCGGGGAGGGGTGCCTAGAGGAGAGAGGGGGGGAGCGTAGGAGGGGAGAGAGGAGGGGAGGCGCATGCGCAGTGAGGGTGTGGTTGCCGCGGGGAGGGGATGCCTAGAGGAGAGAGAGGGGGGATAGGAGGTTTTTTATTTTTTTATTTTTTTTGAAAGGTTTGCGCATGCGCAGTAAGGGTGGTCACGCCGGCACACCACCACCACCACCACCACCACCACCACCACCGGATTAAGCTTCGCCATAAGATGCTTCACATCTAAAAGAAAGGAACCTTCGCCAGCGGCCCCTCCTCGATTCCTGGTACATTGAGCAGACAGCGGGAAACATCAACCACAGCACGAGGGCACTGCCCTCCCTTTACTGCCAGGGCTTGCGACGACTCACGGCTAACAATCCCGCCTGGCAAGAAGGCGTTGCACATCTCGGGCCTTCTCACCCCTGAACAAGAAGCCGATCACGCTTCGAAACGTTGCGGTTTCTTAAAATAAATTTTGGCTGGAGTTTTCTCTTTTTCTCCAGTTTTCTGTTATCCCAACCAGACAGACTTCTGCCGAATGTTCACTTTTGAAAGAATAGAGATATTTGTGTTGCAGGCCCCAAGCCTAGAGTGTCGAGCTCGTTGCTTCGTTTTGTACTTTCCTTGCATTCCTTGGGGGGTATTAGGAGCTCGAAAGCAAGGTACGAGAAACGAGCCTGGGAAACGCCCGTGCCATGAAGCTCTTTGCCGTGTGGCTTGGACGAACACAATGACGGCTGAGGGACCACCGAAAGTGCTTCGGCGCGTCTACGCTGTCTATGAATGGAAAGGTGTTTGAATAGGAAAGAAAAAAAAATACGAAAAAAAAAAAACGGGTTTTGCTTGAGTCGGCAAGGACTGAAATGCAGGCGTGCTGGGAAAATATGGCAGCAATATCTCCCAAAGAGAGTCTAGAATTCGAAGAGGTCATTAAAGTTTAAAAGCTTTTTGAATTGCCGAGAGGTAACAGAATTCTTTGACCACATTACAGCCCGAAGAAATTTGTTTTTGCAAGTGATGAAGCGTTGCGTATGGCATGAATGGTGTGTTTCTACCCCCCTTCCTCCTTGAAATCCGGTCGCTACAACTTTCGAGGTACCACGGGGGCAAGCTTTATCTAGCCACTTTAAATAACGCAGCCGCTGTTTAATTGGTAGCGAATGACATGACGAAAGCCGATGGTCTGTGTCGTCGCTACATTTTTAACAAAGATTGAAATTCGGTGAGATGGTGCATAGCTACCGGAAAATTTTTGAGCGCGAAACAATGCATTCACAAGGCATTCAAAAGCGCCCGTCCTGTCTCTCTCGTACTTGTGAATGTCTTGTTTGGCACTCAAAAATTTCCCACTTGCCACATTTATTCATGGAAAAACTGAAGCGGCATCTAAAGACACAAGCGGTTCGATGCAACAGAGCGCGAAGGGGCGCTCTATGCTCGCGAATCGTGCTGCTTTGTCGTATTTGAATCCACATGAATGATGAAGCTCGAACATTGCACTCATTCTCCGTTGGTTAGGTACACAATTGTAGATCAAACTCAATGTGGATCACGATGTCGCCTAATAAAAGTGGCCTGGAGTTGTACATGTGTCAGAACATGTTGCACAGCCCACTTACATGACCTTGTATATGAGGGCATGGACAGCTTGATAATTTGAAAAATAATTTCTAGGACTGTACAAGACGGTACATCTGTACGATTATAAGGCACGTCATAAACGGAGGCAATAAATATTTGTAACATAGGTCGGAAAATAAATGGAGCCCACGCAGACTCACTCAATAAACGTTTTTCGCTTAGCACTCACTGGGACCCAGACTAACCAAAATTCTGCTGAAGCGAACTCACTCGGACTCAGACTCATTAATATTTTCTTCAACCGGACTCACTCGGACTCAGACTCACCAAAATTTTGCTGAAGCAGACTCACTCGGACTCAGACTCACGAAATTTCTCTCCAACCAAACTCACTCGGACTCAGACTCACCGGTGTTTTCGTCATCCAGACTCACTCGGACTCAGACTCACAAAAATTTGCCTCAAGGAGACTCACTCCGACTCAGACTCATGTAAGTATAACTCAGCCGGACTCACTCGGACTCAGACTCACCAAAATATAACTCAGCCGGACTCACTCAAACTCAGACTCACCAAAATTTTCCTCAAGCGGACTCACTCGGACTCAGACTCACCTAAGTATAATTCAGCCGGACTCACTCAGACTCAGACTCACGCCTCAATCTGAGTCTGAGTGAGTCTGAGTGAGTCGACTCATGAGTGAGTTTGCCGACCTATGCCTTTCAGGCATCACCAGACTAAACATAAAGTGGAAACCTCTGAGTTTGCGGAGGAGCCGTTGCTAGATCGGCGGTGCCTCACTGTAAGTGTGTGACAAATACTCACGCGACAAAAACTATGCAATTAACAATCCGAACCGCACTCTCGAAATCTTACGGCGTAACTTTGCAGTAGGTCCTGTTTCATTATCACATCTTTATAAACGCCACTCATGTCAAAACTCGAGTACAGCTCTGCAATCTGGGATCCTGATTCTTGAACCCTTATTAACGCACCAGAAGCCATGCGAAATCACTCAGCTGTTCCATTTTTGCTAATTTCTCCACTACTGCCACTACAACTTGAAAAAAAAAAACTTCTCTAGACCCCTCTTAGTTTTCTAAACACGAAGAAGCAAGCCCGCCTACGCCTCTTTCAAGAAATCTTCTATATGAATCCTGAAATAAAAGACACCTTGTTCTCGGCTCCTTCTTAATTTTCATTTCGCGTCGAATTTAACTTCAAAGTTGAAGTGTCATTCTACAATATCAACATGTACTTCCACTCCTGCGTGCCCAAGACTTCATCTGAATGGAATCACTTCCCTGACTTCGTCGCCAGGAACCCTGACCATGCACGATTCAAGACTGCCATTTCAAACTTATAACACCACTCGTCTCTGTAACGCCACAAATGATAGTGAGTATTGAAATAGATAAATAAATAAATACAAAGTAAGCTCATATGTCTCACACTTTTACTCCACACCTATATGTGTTAAGTGAACCCGCACATTTTTTTTGGACCTAAAGGCGCACTGAAGAGGGTAGACCAGTGGGAAAAAAGTCTCGTAGAAAACTAATTGTTCATATCGGCATCCTAATGTCCAGCATATTCTCTTGTATGCTGAAGTCAATGTATCCTGATCTATCCATATAGTAATGGAGAGGACATCAGCACACATTGATATTTACTAGTCACGTATCAATCAGTGGAATTGTTTTGTGCGCATTCTCTGTAGTTACATCTGAACAAATGACATTTTGATTTGATTGAGATTTGATTAATATGCCCAAACATTGTACAACCGTCATGCTTAGAGCAATATTTGCGGCTATTAAATGATATGGAAATAAAAGACGCATTTATGCCATCACCGTCATGTTCTGTATACAGCATAAATTGATAACATCTTCCGGCGCACCATACGTTCTATGTGCGAGTGAAAACGTGTGAGAGATAGCGTCGGTCACAGAGATGAAAGCCGCAAATTGCCTCAATATCGTGAGGGTTCGGACAAGCTGGTTCCCCCCACTCAACGATGGTACGCGCAAAAACTTGTATGTCCGTGTTTGTCACCGTGGCTCGCTTGAAAGCTTTTGTCCTTATTATGGTCGAGCGGCCATCTACGAGCGAAGATACATGAAGGGATGTCGGAGGGGAGATCGCATGGCGTCACTCCGGAAGGTAAAATTCTATCAAATGGGCGTGGTCGTTGTTGCGCCCGGGGGTCAGTGAGCATCCCACCGCTGCCACCAGTTGTTGCGCCCGGGGGTCAGAGAGCATCCCACCGCTACCTCCAGTTGTTACGACTCTGGGTCCTGCGGGTCTCACTGAAGGTAGCTGGCCCCCGTCTCAGGCTCCATCGTCCAACAAGTCAGATGAGGCGTCCGTAAGAACAACCAAGATTTATTTACATACTGAGAAGAGAGTAGCAAGAAGTTGAGTTGAGTTGGAAAGACAAGAAGTGAAAAAAAAAAGTCACAGTTTCACCGCAAGGGTGAAGCAATGAATGCGATAGCAAAAAAATTGTAATGTTATACGAAGTGAGGCTGGCAGCTAACTCTTTTTGGATCCGATCTCACGCAACTCTAGAAAACGCTTGTTTAAGAGAATTCTCTTCGCGTTGAGAGCGCAGCACGCAGAAGGGTACGCCGGCCCGGCCGCCGAGAAGGGGAGATGAGAAGGGGAGATAAAGCACGCGCCCGCGCCCGCGCTCGTAAAATCGAACGTCGCCCCCCCCCCCCCCTTCCCCGTCCGCTGTCGGCCGCCGAGAAGGGGAGATAACGCGCGCGCCCCGCTCGTAAAATCGAAGGTCGCTCGAGGGACCCCCCCCCCCCCCTCGCGTCTTTTCCCGCTCACGAACGACCGGCGGGCCCGGTTATATATATACATATACATATACGGCAAATGACGCCGACGCCGACGGCGAAAACCAGCCGCGAGTGTCCATATAATTGCTATCGCAATAATACAGTGATGTCTTCGGCTTTTATATCGCCGAGTTGCCAACCATGAGCGTATTATCCGCATCTTCATCCAATACGGTGTCCGGTGACCTCGAGGCTCCACCCACGGGGAGGGGCAGGACACCACAATGCAAGTGGAGAGGGCACAGTCCAAAACGATCTCCAACTATGGTCACGAAAACAGCACCAAGGTTTTGCGCACAGCACCACTTTTGCACGCGTTTGAAGATCTTGGGGCTTGGGCTGGTTCCAGGAATTTCTTCCGACGAGGGGGCAGAGTCTCTGTGCCCGTGCCGAAGAAAGTGGACTTGCTCGGCAAGAATGTCTTTCATCAGGCCACTCCACGCAGCAGGTGCTACGGAGAGAGGAGGAGTGAAGGTTGTCGCAGCCTTATCTAATTTTCCATGACTTCGCTCTTGTTGTGCAGCGGCAGTCAGATTAGTCTTGTTGTCGCCCCAACAGCAAATACCTCAGTAGCTTGGACCACGGGGCTTGCTTGAATGACCGCAAGAGAGGTCACAATGGCCCTCTGTGTAGTGCTGGTCCTGGTGCAGAACCGGTCGACTGAATCCCTTTTGTTCACGCCAGGCAGGGAGATAACCACGCCGGTTTCGACTGCATTCCTCGCTTGGAACGGGACAATGAACAGTTTGGCGGGTTCGCAGCAGCCGAAGGAATTCGACGCCGATGGCGATCGTAGCATCGTACAGCTCCGCGATCGTGCTATCTTTATGTAGTCAACAGACTGTTCACATCTCAGTGTGGTGCTGGTCTCTCATTGCTTACCTTGCGCTGAAGCAATATACAGCAAAAAGGTAGCTCGTGTAACTGGATATGCTCGCATTTTTTTGGGGGGTAACACGAGATCGCATTCTAAAGAACTAGTTTGCTAGCCTTAGTCGTGTAACTTTGTAATAGGTTGCTATCGTATTCATTTCTGAGTTCTTTTGGAAAATTGTGGCATTTTTTTTGTTAGAAACACAGCTGATTGCAGCAGTGTTACTCAATTAGATTACGGTTTAAACAGCTGCCGAACAGCTGCTAAAATTTTGCGGGAATCATCATACTTTTTTAGGTATTCCACACGTCAATTGCGCCGAAAAAAAAGAGCACCCTACCACGAATAACGAGGTGGAGAAAATAATGGCAAGTGCAAGAAACACTGAACGTGTTCTGCAACGACGCAAGGCACTTTCCTGCATTTAGGTTATAAATTTGGAAGCAAATGCCAAAAAGTGCACCATATCTTTTTATACAACACTTTCTGGCAGCCTAAGCTAGCAGTTGTGCGCTTTGAAATGTTCACAGTTATGTAAAACATTAAAGAGAAAAGGACGCACTGCAAACTGCAGACATTTGGGGAAAATTACACTTTATTGTAAGGAATGTTTGGGATGACCAGGGCTATTAGGTGGGAAATGAATGATTTAACGGAAAATTATTCCTCAGACAATATACGCAAAAAAAACCATGAATAATAATTGGGTGATAATGACTGACTAGAGAATATTTCCCTGGACAAAATATGCAAAAATAAAACTATCAAAGCTAATCACTTCACAGTAATCAGTGATATCTGTACCTATCACCATCTCTCGCCGCTGCAAATGGCAACGTGCCGGAACCGAGCAATAAATACGCAAAAAAAATTAAATCCTATAAAAGGAATCGTTATGAAAGAAGATTCGCGCTTTTACATGGCAGAGACGCACTGAAATATAGCGGTAAAATTGCAGTGTTTCACAGCGAAACGCGTGGTCTTCCAGAACATTAAAACTCCCCCCTTTTTGAAACACGTTGGGACACATTGTAAAATGTTAAATAACCTGCGAAGGGACCCGCTTTGCAGTGCTACACTGGAAGTTTACCAGAATGTCCGGATGGGCATCTGCTGAAAAGATCAGGGAGTCCTTTTGACAAGTGTATTTCTTCCTCAGGTACTCTTTTTTGCATATTTCCCATTCTGTTCCACCTGTGTTTCACTGCCATCGGCGAGAAGGGGAGCCAGGTGCACTAGACGCACGGCTATAACATCTCAATTTGACAGGACTGTATATACTCACCTCTCTAACTCACCATGGTCATCCATCACTCTTTTTCTTCCCCATTCCTCTCCTCCGGTGTAGAGTAGCAGGCTAAAGCATGCTATCGCTCAGGCCGACCTCTCTGCCTTTCTGTGAATAAACCCCCCTCTCTCTCTCTTTCTCTCCTCAAACCCCAGTCAAGAGCAACGCCAGTGCCATAACTGGTTACATTTTGTTTTATGGCACGGTCATATCGAATGCCTGCTCATTCTCGGAGCATATCCATATGCCACATCATCAGCGGTTATGATAAGCTTCAGTGAACGTTATAAACGCAGCCAGTAAAACCGCCGGAACAAATTATGGCGTGCACTTTGAAAAACAAAAGTGGAAATGGAAGCATGAGGAGGCGATTCAAGCTAACGAAAACAACTTTCTTGTCTGAGACTCCGTGCTTTGTTGTCTTTCATATTGACGTAGGCAAATTTCTCGACATATTAAAAAAAATTCGGCAGATCCCAAGTACCATGGGAATCGATGTTATGCGAAGCATGCGGAGGTAAGGTGACTGGGTTCTAATTTTTTATTGAGCCAAACCTTATGAAATCCTGCTACAGATATGTACAAATGCTGTACGCACACACATGTTGAGCAGTCGTATCTGTTTAACGTAATCAGTTGTTTACAGTTGCGTAACGATGCCAATAGACACATGGGTATCTACCAACACCAGAAGCGGTTAGCTGATATGTAGCGCTTGTGCTTGCGAGAATGGTAGCCCTGGATAGTGCTACGTAAACCAACTACAGTGTATGGTGCTTAAGTATACGACTGACGTTAACCCGACATGACTCCTTCATCATAGCAGTACATATGTAATGTTTTGAAGATTAGATAGCCAGCTCTGCAAACATTATTCACGTTTCACCAAAAATTACGCCTGCGTGAGGTCTTTTTACAAGGCAGTGTCGAGGCCTGACGTGACTCTGTGGTAGAATACTTGATTGCCACGCAGACTGCCTGGGTTCGATTCCTCCTGGGACCCTGATTTCTATTCTTTGCATTCGTCGGGTCAACGCTGCCGTTATCAATCTTTCTTAATGCTATCGCATTTAAGTAACCAATGTATGTACTCGCCGTTCCTGGGTAGATATAAATTGTCAAACACCTGTGGCGCATACCCGCATACTGTGGCCCGTGATATACGGGTATGAGCCACACGTGTCTGCAGAAATGAGTTTGACGACGTACACGACGGGATTTTCACATTATTCAAGTCACAAGCAGCCAGACATATTTGTCAAATCCTCTTACCCTCCCATACTAACTTTTGTCGACCTCAATTTAAGGAGGCGATCACGAGAGCACGAAGACGTAGGCGGCTAGATATATATATATATATATAGATAGATAGATAGATAGATAGATAGATAGATAGATAGATAGATAGATAGATAGATAGATAGATAGATAGATACGTAGATAGAAACGCCAAAGTGCTTACAGTACGCAAAAAAAATGCTTCGCATTTCAAATTACCACAACGCTGGCGTAGAAATAATGCAGCACATTATCTCTACAATTTGAATTTGCAATATTCTTAGTCGCACGAATTGTCAGTTCAGACTATGCTTCTTCCAATGACCACTCGCAGTTTTACGACAGAATTGCCTGATCCGTCTTCTCCACGCTGCTCCTTTTTTATGCCCTAAAAGAAAACAAAGTACAAAAAAATTACACCATCTCCCACTAAAGGGAACCATGTGGCATGCGAAGCAGCTCTGCCGTGTATGTTTGATTTGTGTGTGGAGGTGTGTATCAACTTGCGCTGCTTGCTGCTTGCGCTGCTGTGACAGCTTACGTTACCGATGCGGCTACAACTGGCGCCAACGTTCACATCCGTAGCGTCGTTGCGAAGGAGAGTGCAACGGAGCGAGCGCACGCCGCATTATATACGAGTGCACAGCTGTGCCGGAGAGAGAGAAACGGGAGAGGAGACACGAGGCGGAGGCAGCGCTCATGCCACCTCCTCCACCCCACCTTCCTCCCACCTCCTCGCCTTCACGCGAGGAGGGGGTCCTCCATCGTCCTCGCGCTCACGCGAGGAGAGGGGGAGAGTTGGCGCATGCTCAGTGGGCGAGCGGACGGTCGCCAAGGGACGGACACAGCCCCGAGCAAAAGCTGCTTCACATCTAAAACGAACAAAAAGCTTAACATCGCAAACATCGTAAAGGTTATGAATTTCTAAAAGTAATTATGAAGAACTTATTCTCCTCTGTAGCCTACCCATTGCACAATAGTGGAATATTTTAAGGTGAACACCTTAGCTGCCTCATGGAACTGGTGAACCGACCTTCGGAGCCAGCGACGTCAACGCGAGTGATGCAAAAAACTGGCATCACGCCCCCTGTGACGATATTATGATGTCACTATGACGTAGCATCAAATGACGTCCCACGATGACGTTATCACGTGATATCGTCGCCTGGTCGAAGGTGTGCGAATCACACAGGCAGTGCAAAACAAGGTGAGATGCTCAAAGCGTGCTATGTCAGCAATCCTGCAGGCAGTCCAGAACTACTTAGAAGCAGAAAACTGTCGGTGGGTAGTCTGGGGGGCGTAGAGGGGGGGGGGGATTAATACTGATAAAAAACAGAAGATGGCTTTGGCCATCGATTCGTCCTAATGAAGTTCCTGACGGGTCATGTTTTCATTTTTTTTGCGCCAGAAAGCTTCGTATTTGGGTTATTTCAAACAAATAAACTATACTTTCTTTTTTACCATACATTTCAACAGCGACACTTTTGGTTTTTTTCGGTTGTTGCCTACGAGGCACGCAATAGCTGTCTATTGCTTGTGGAGGGCCATGAAGATTGTAAGAATGTGAACAGGAACGGACGGTTATTTCATCCTGGCTCGACGGGACAGCTCATCCGAAATACAATAGCACCAATAGTAACGTGGAAAAGGAAACTTGTTTCAACAGTTCGATTCCTTCGCGGCAACACGCGTTGGGTATAACAATGCGATGTATTTCATGTCATGATTAAAGAGCTAGCACAGCAGCTTTTAGCTTGATTACCTACTATTACTTTGATGGAAGTAGCCCTTGTGAATTAATCATGGAAGTAATATTAAACAATGAGGTGATTGCCGCAAATTATAATTTAGTTTGTGCAGCACTCAAAACGACGAGACAGCCACTAAAAGAGAACTGTGTCCTCCTCACTGCTTATCATTGCCTTCGTCTTTTGAGGGCACAGAAACAACTCAACTACGAACCTATTGAAGTCGGACTTGTATAACATGCGATAATGTAGAAATGATGACTTAAATCTAACACATTTCTGTAACTTGAATTTACATGTTGTCCAATTCACAGTAACCGTAATTGATGAACCCCATATCATTTCCGAAAAACGCCACCGTGAATAGATGGCAACACCAATGAGACCGACAGCTGTACACCTCCAGGTAGAAACAAGAAAAGCGCAGGTTTGGTAAATGTGCCTTGAAGCTCCGCCGAGGTGACGGGTGCTCCTGTACACCGTCCACCTCTTCATTGTGCCGTCACGTGGCTTGTGATTAAAAAATATGTGAAAGGGCACGTGAGCGCAAAAGCTTCGGTGAAACACTTGTCGCACTAAAAAAAATGCATGCAGTTGCATTCAACATGAAAACAATGTGATGAAACGGAGTGATTCGCCGGCCCTTCAGTGACTTTCGCATTCACAGGCAAGCAAGTGCAGGCATTCGAAATGTGCAGCCTGCCCGGCGTACATTAGCCGAAAAGGAAACTTTCATTCGTGGTGCAGTAGCACCCTCTTCACAGCTCCTTTGCCTCCTCCTCACCCTAACATCATTCCTGCTAAGCCTAAATTTCCTTTCCCACCTCTTTGCTATACTATACTAGACATGGCTATGCTTCTCATGGCTCCGCTATACATAGCTTTGCCTGCGTGATGCGATACGTGGCTATGCTATGCTTTACCCTCTACCAGCCTCATTTGTCCCGTCCTCACCCTGTCTTCCCTTTCCCGCACCCTCAGTATAACACTATACATGCCGGTGCTATAGCATAAGGTTTTGCTTACGTGACGCCATACATGACTACGCAACCCATAGGAAGACGTTTGTTTGGGCGAGTTGGTTCATACGTGAGGCCAAGCACACGAGCCATAAGAAACGGAGACTATGAGAAGAGACACACAGGACAGGTCCTGTGAGTCTTTTGAACAGGATACCGTAGCTCGTGAGCACAATGTAGAGGTACATAGCCCTTAAAGCTTCTAGCATTCCTTCGTGTAGCATTTCTGTCTGTTGCTGCCTCATTAGTTGCTTCGTAATTCCGGCGACACTGCAGATTTTTGATAAACAACCTTTCTCTTATCAACTGCACGAAGACATCATAACCTCAGCCTGCAAAGTACAAATGAAAATCATTATTCTCATGCTTAGCTGCATGAAAATGTACTTTTCCATGATTTCGTCTATAGAATAATAGTGTTCAACTTCAGCTATAGAAAACTGTTCAAGTAAAGCCATTGATTTTACAGATTTGCGCATCGCCAGCTGAAAAGTTAGGACCACTGACGTAGCAGGGGGGCGGGGGGTGGGGGGAGGCTCGAGGCTTACTGTTACAAGTCTGCTTTGAGGAAGCCTACTTACTCATGCACACCTTCATGCAGCGCCTGCATCGCCGAAACACTCCATTGTGGCTCCAACACGTAGGCAAACTGATTGGTTCGCAGGTATCGGTAGCAGGGCGATAAACCCACCTCCGAGGGGAAATTGTGACCGGCACAATTCGTTTGGTCTGGTTTGAAAGTGCACCTTTCGCGTAGTCCTGTAAAAAGAGAGCAGCTCTTTTTAGCTTGTTTCAAGTTGCGCAAATAATGACTAGCGAAGTTAACCATTCAGGATCACATAGTAGATACACCCAGCTTCTACATAGCATAGTACATTAAGAGTCGCTAGCATAACGGCCTCTCTATGGGCACGTTTTTAGGAGTTCCAACTCCTAAAAAAACACTCCCTGAACACGAAGAAAGACATACGAAAAACCACAAGTAGTACAGAACACGAGAACACGAAGAAAGACATACGAAAAAGCACAGGTAGCACATAACACGAGCGCTCGTGTTGTGTACTACCTGCGGTTGTTGTGTGTCTTTCTTCGTGTTCAAACAGGTCGTCGCAAGTGTCAACTATGTACTGCCAACCCCTACTCTGGCCCTTCTCGCTGTGGGAACTATACGAACGGGAATTGCTGGGTGCCCGTGCGACGCACTCCTACAGGTTTCACAGTAGTGGACCTGCAATATGTCTTTTTTCTTAACGCTTTCGCATTGAAATTACCAATGTCTCTTCTTGCCGTTCCTGGGTAGATTTAAACTGTCAATCACCTCTGGCGCATACCCGCCCGTGTATAGGGGCATATGCGACACGGGGCTGTAGAAATGGGTTTGATGACGTACGCGGCAGTACTTTCACGTTGTTCATGCCATGACCTGACATTAATGTTCGTCAAACTCTCTACCGTTCCTTACCAATTTAGGTATACACCACGTTAACGAGACGATCACGATAGCGCCCAGACGTAGGCGGCTAGACAGACAGACAGACAGACAGACAGACAGACAGACAGATAGATAGATAGATAGATAGATAGATAGATAGATAGATAGATAGATAGATAGATAGATAGATAGATAGATAGATAGATAGATAGATAGATAGATAGATAGATAGATAGATAGATAGATAGATAGAAGAAATGCTTCACATTTAAAAGTTATCATGCGCCTTGGTCGCGATAAACACAAAACACCTTGTCTTGCTCGATTCTTTGTCTCTGCAGAATTACCTGTTACAGTGGGTCGTTGCATAGGTCTTTCGTCCGAATCAGGCCCCACTTCTTCGTCCTCTGCATACAATATAGAAGCACACTGTCATGCTTGTTACGTTTTACATAAGCTAACGACGCAGTACTAGATAGAGACATTATCCGAGCGTGTTTTGTTTGTAATATTTTCTTTAAAGATGCCACTGGATCGAAATGATCAGCATCAAAATCTTTTTATTGCACCATTTATCTGGAGGATGCCGCTTTTGCGTATAATGCATGTCTGACAGTGACACTATATGTTAGTTATTTTCCTTTCTCTTTTCCTGGAGGGAGGAAATGAAGGTATTATCATTTGTAATTGAGGCTGTTAAATGCATTTTCTTTTAAGCAGGCGTATGCATATTACTTCCCACTGAATTCAGAGAGCGGTGTTTTGTGATCACTATAAATGCCTTCTCTATCTCAAAATATTTACCAAGGTATCCCAACATCGTCGGCCGTTATTATTGTTACTTCGTATATGACAACATAAATTATGTTTCGTGCACTAATATTCCTAGCGCAACATTGCATTTTCACAGTAGCCACCCTTCTGTAGAATAAAATAATTTGGAGGGACAACCAAACAGTACTGTGACTCCGAAGTAGAAATGAAAACGCCGTTGGTGCAAATACTCCTTATTGAGAAGTCAAAACGACGCAAGGTAAAACATCTAGAAATTTGGTTGTTTGAGGGCGTTTCTCTCCAGCACATTTCTCAAGCGCAGAAGTGTTCATAACACTAAGTACTCAAAGGAAC
>JALIZH010028986.1:0-46741 GCA_030522465.1 Rhipicephalus appendiculatus | reverse complement strand
GAAATGTACTTTGGCACGTTTTACGCTCCCGTGAAGTATAGCCCTTTTCTGAATTGGTTCTTTAAGAAAAAAAAACGCCCCATATATAGCACAAGACAGTCATCATGCTTTGGCCGAAAGAGGGCTGTTCGAAGCACTATCACTGTTAGAAGGAAGTAATTTTGGCAAAGCAGGATTGCTAGTATATTATAGTCTCCTTAGCAGCGTCGTCGATGCGGATTCGCTTCTCGGACAGGGAAAAAAAGTTTGGGTGTGTTCCAAACACTGACCTCAAAAAATTTCAGCTCACTGACAACACTGAATACATCAGAGCAACTTTGAGGTCAGAGTGGTCAGTTAAGGAGTGAATCAAGGGTGCACTCCCCCCCCGCCCTTACTTATCCACTGGGGGGATGCACCCCCCCGCTGATCAGCGTACCCTAGCAGCCCAAATTACTAAATGCCTTTTTTTTCTAAAAAAAAAAATGTGCACTGCCGGGACAAAACACGCGGCCCGCGGACCCCTTGCTAGCGGCCTGCGCCTTCAGACAGAATAGCCTTGCGAGTTTGCTAAATAGTATTCGCATTATTTTCTCGCCTACTACATATAATAGCTCTTTGTTGTGGCAAGCTACAGAGACGGGACTGGTCTCAAGTGTTTTGTGCGTGTGCACGAGACCCTTCATGCGCTCATGATAAGTTGGAACATCACTGTGAAACGAAAACTCCGTATTTCACAATCGGCGTCCATATTTTAGTCATTTTGGAAATCAGTATCCATAATTTTTCCGAGACCTGACGTCAAATACCCTTCTGAAATGACCCATGCAGGAAAGGATTTCGTTATTCTTTCAAGAGGCAACGTTTGGTGACATTTTGATTCAAACTCTCTAGCCCCCCCCCCCCGTAGTCCACCATCTTCACTGTCCTCCCAGTGCTTGTGGGACTAAATTTCGTTACTGCGGCCCGCTAGTTGAGGATTGTTGGAGGCCCCTTCTATGTATCTTAATCCAGAGCGTCCTGCGTGTTAGCAATAGTTACTACTTCGCGGTGAGATGGCTCAAATGGCAATACAAGGCACTACGGCTTCTTTTGCAGAATATTTCTTACGGTATCATGCGCTCCACAGCCAGATACAAGACCGCCAGAGGTCCGCAATGTTCACACCGAAGTGTCTTTTCGACTGCGAAAAACAATTTTAGAAAAAATCCAGGATGATTTCTGGCGCAGTGAGCTTTTTTTGGTCGGCGATACATCACAATACGAAAAAAATTTCGGGGGGGAGCTGAAGCCCCATAAGCCCCCCCCCCCCCCCTGGCTACGCCCCTGTTGTGCGTGTATATATATATATATATATATATATATATATATATATATATATATATATATATATATATATATATATATATATATATATATATATATATATATAAGGCTTATATGCTGAAGAATAACTTCGGTTGCCGCAAGGTTACAAGTATAAAACTAGATGCGCCTACACATATCTGCTTATTCTGCCGACGTTTCGACGGGTTCCCGTCGAAACGTCGGCAGAATAAACAGTTATGTGAAGGCGCATCTACTTTTATGCTTATATATATATATATATGGAAAGTCACAACACTCAGCTAGCTTACTCTATTATTCCCGAGGGCGGAGTCATCTTTGGCGGTTCGCTCTCTTCATTGATAAATGTTACGTAGGCTCTCGCAGGCGACGTCAAAAATATATCGCGTCGTGACGAGTTGTTTCGCGAATATCAAGATGGCTTCGCCACATATACTTTTTTTTTTTCGAGCGTTTTCTCACAAGCGTGTTCTCCCAGCAAGAAGGGTGCTGCTAGGTTGGGTTATGAACGAATACGAGGAATTTGTTCTTTCATTCTGTTCAGCGTCCCTTTAGTGAGCTGCCAGCTTTTACGCACGCGCAGACCACGAGATCGGCAACTTCATCCCGTACGCCGAGGACAACCGTAAGCTGGTGGTGTGCATGGGCAACGGCATCTACAAGGTGGACCTGGACACCAAGAAGACGACGCTGCTGACCGAGACGCTGGACAAGGACTCCCCCGTTCCTACACGCATCAACGACGGCAAGTGCGACGCCATGGGTCGACTCTGGACAG
The DNA here is from genome assembly GCA_030522465.1 of Rhipicephalus appendiculatus. Lineage (NCBI taxonomy): Eukaryota > Metazoa > Arthropoda > Arachnida > Ixodida > Ixodidae > Rhipicephalus > Rhipicephalus appendiculatus. The sequence goes on along the minus strand of JALIZH010028986.1, from coordinate 44,637 downwards.
GTCAGTGTCCTTGTGCGACGCATCTTAGCATTTCGCTAAAATTGATCAAGTCTCAATACATTGCAATGCTCGCAGGAGGGCCACAGGATGGCGAAAGCCCCAGATGCCTCACGAAACCCGAAAAGTGACGATAGGGGACGTTAGCGTCAACATGTCTTTTTCCTATAGCAAGATAGATTTAATAGAAATAGAGAATTAGGGCATTAGGCTAACTTAAATAAAAAAAAAGACGAAAAGTTTTTTTTTTTTATTTGACGAGCCTGGTGGCACACTTGTCGCCGCCCCGCTATAAAGGGCACGCTCATAGCATCCATCCATCCATCCGGAATATAAAGTCAGGTGCTCACAAGTGAGTTGATCATGACGTCACTCTGATGTGACATAAGATGACGCCGCATATGACGTCATCGAATGACCATCGGTCGGCAGAAAGTGTGGAGCTCACTCAGACTCACTCATGAAATATATTTTGCCTTTCGGGCTCACTTGGACTCGAACTCACCAAAAGTTTCCGCAGCTGGACTCACTCGCCCACGCTCACTAAAGTTTTTCCCAACCAGCCTCACTCGGACTCAAACTCGCCAAAATATTACGGACTCGGACTCACTGAGACTCGGACTGAAAGTTCGATTTGAGTCCGAGTGAGTCTGAGTGAGTTGGCTCAGGATTTTGCTCGCCGACCTATGCACATGCCATCGCCGTTTTTTAAGGGTGAGCAACACAAAGTCACGTGCAACACCACATGAGGTGTAGAACGCATCAGTCGGAAGGTGAGGGTGGAGGGAGGACAAGTCCATTCGACTAAGAAGAACAACAAGAATTAAGAATTATAAGAACAACATGGCTCTTGCCTTGGAGTCGTCTTAGCGAAATGCATAGCGGATCGTGTGACTTTTCGCGTAAGGCTTGGACCAACTCCTTTGACTGTATATACACCATTTTCGGGACGCGCTAAAGCGCCGTCATCTTGGACTGATAGCGTTGCAGTTTTGTATCCGTATCAAATAAATAAACAGTGCTACAGAGAACTCGCACGTTCGAAAACGCTTGGGTCGGTACATTCAACGTTTCATGACCATGGTCATTTGATATTACGACATAGAAAACCGGCAAAACAATCACTTATCAGTCTAAGACCGCTCATTTCCTTCTTTCCTTCACTCCTCTCTATCATCTTTCTATTTCCCTTTCTCAATCCGCCAGCGTAGAATAGCCCACTGCAGGCTCTTTCCTAGCTATCGACCCTGCCCTTCAGTTTCCTTTATTCCTTCCGTCACTGCTTCGAGGACTTCTCCAACGCCGCCCATGTCGGTGCTGGACAATAAGGTGCTCGACCCTGCCGCGCGCGTCAGCCCGATATCAGTGAAGCAAAGGACGAGTTGTGCGACGAGAATGGCGTCGACAACTGCCTTGCCCCGTTCGCAATGGTTCAACGGCGAAGAAGGAATTTTAACCAAGACTTTGATTTGGGCGAGTTGGTACATAGTTAGCCGGGGAAAACAGCGCAAAAAAGGACGAGGACACAGGAACACAGTACACTGGACGGGCGCTCGTCCAGTGTACGGTGTTCCTGTGTCCTCGTCCTCTTTTGCACTGTTTTCCCCGGTTCAGCCGGAAACCGCTCTATTGTTCACCAGATGCAAATAAAGAAGTTCCCAAAGGGAGTAAACAACTGAGTGCAGTTCTAGGGAGGCGAACAACAATATACATGGGACAGACGCCTGTTTGCTTTTGCTTCGCCCTTGTCGGTCTTCACCTCTTGCCCAAAAATGTTTACGTTGGTCTCCAAGACTATCGCCGCTATCCGGTTTGTCTCGCTCGTCTATGCGCTTGTCCCGGCTTTTATCGTGACGGTCCCTATTTTCAGCCTCCGATCGTGAATTACCAAGTGGCCCGATCGACCTTCCTGCTAAGTCCGGTTTTAGCTCGAAGATATATCGTTGATTAGAGGTCACATAGCGAGCAAAGCGCAAGAGCAGGAGTAAGATCGGTAGAGGGCAACGAGAGTTCCGATCAGCTGCCCCGTCGGCCTTGTGGACTCTTGAAGGGCCAGTGAAAAGGCTCCAACTTTCAACAACGAGAGAAAGAGAGAGATAAACTTTATTTAAACAGAAGCGATTCTTAAGGAGGCAGCCTTAGTCGAGATCCCCACTGGCTTTAGCCGCCCGTTCAACCTGGGTGATCAGCGCCTGCTGGTCGGCCAGGTCAGAGCTGGACAGTCGCGCCTCCCACTGCTCCAACGTATGTGTTGGTGTCATTTCTGTGTGCGTCAGGTGTGGGGGATGCTTTGAGCAGCCCAAGCTAATGTGATAAAGTGTAGGACTTCCTCCGCACCGGGGGCAGGAATTTCGAACAACGAAGCTGTTTTCCTAACCGTGCCTTGCTTGACCCGTGCCTAAAAACTATGATCATCATAAACGGGTGTGTGCCGCAGATGTTAGGTACATCCCACTATCCACCGCTGGTCCACTAAAAATATAGAAGGCAACAAGTTAGTCCAACAAACGGGTATGTGTTACAGAAATTTGTGCGGCTTATCAGAAAACTATCATCATAAACGGATAGGTGCAACAGAAATTGGGTAAATCCCACCACACAAAACTTCCGCTAAAAAGGAGGAAGGCAACAGTTAGCCCGACAAATGGCTGCTAAGCGACGGCGGCGAGCCGAGTACGTACACCGAGAAAATACTAGGGAACGGGAAAGGCAACGAAGGCTGCGAGAAGACCCCCAAGCGATAGGAGGCCTACGCCCACCTTCAAAGTACTCATGCTTTAACAATAAAAGGCAAACCGGCGCTTCACTGTGGCATCAAGTTATAAAACCCTCATCATACTACTGCCCCTCCCCCCCTTTTCTCTTTCCATGGGTACGCAGGCGGCGCCTCATTATTCGGCACTTACCATACTTCAATAACAGTCGACCTCCTCCTCCGTACTCATCCCTCTAAAACCCTCCGAATTGTTTTTTTTTCTCTTCCACGCAATTGGCTTTTTCTTCGGAAATATACGTTTGGGAGTACTCCCCTTTTCATTTCTTTTAATTGGCTTCAACCCGTCATACCTTGCCGTGGCACGGGTCTCCCCCCTTTTATATTACGTTCTTCTTAAATTCTCGGTGACAAAAGAAGCCAACGATGACGCGCTCGTGTCGTGTCGGTGACTGTGGTTTAACTGGAACCTCTCTGCGCTGAGAATGAACGCAAGAAGAACCTAGCATCACCTAGCTAAAGCCTAGCAACGACCTAGAAGCAACCTAGAAGCAACTAGATTAGTCTTCAGAATCACCCAGTTTCGCGGTTTCAAGGATAACGCGGCTTAATGTAAGGTTCACCAATATATATTTTTTTTACACTTCCCAAACAAGCTCGCTAACTTGCGCAGAACCCCGCGGCGATGCATTTCGCGAATCTCAGGGCGCGGCGCGCCTCGCGAAAACGCTCCATTTCGAAAAACCATTATTCCCGTGCTCCACTCCTGCCCCTCTCCAGTACTCTTCGCCCACATAGTGACGTAATGTTGCGCATGGGCAATATTACGTGGCGCTGACTTCGCCGATTTGTCCTCTGCACTACGAAACTGCGCCTTGGCCGTGCAACTGTTGAGCATGTCGCGTAATTGTTTACCTCGCCTGTGCCTCGCACCACGCTTCCTCATCGCGCCCCTCTCAGACACGAGCGACACGAGGAAGAAGTCTTTCTCGGTCATTGGCTGCGCGCCGATGACGTAATCGCTGACGTTCTCTTAAACGGTATACTACTACCAATCTGCGTGGCGGAGAAAGTTGACGAGACCGGGACACAACCGAAACCAGCCGAAATGGTAGTTTTATTCCCTGTGACTTCATCGTTTCAACACTTATACGCAAAATTCTTGCGGCAGCATGTTCACATCATACAAGTGCGCAGTCATCTCTTCGTCACAAATTTAAACAGAAGTCCCTCGTGTACCTAAGTCCCCGCATGGGAACGTCAGTAACATGCCAGTATTAATTACAGCGCAGTGTATTGCAATCGGTTTAATATATGAACAACGATACTCCGAGCAAAGGCGGCAGCAAAAGCTTTTGTTTTTAGATCTCATTGTAAACCTTGTTCTTACTCGCTATGCGTACTCAGTTTTCGTTTCAGTCCGTTACATTCATGCAATTATTACTGTTAAGGTGGAGCTGTCTTAGTCTACCTTGTGCCACTAAAACCACTGGTCTACCACAGGTCCACTAAAAATGAAGGGAGCACATGGCTGGCAAACACCAGTTGGTATTTCTGGGCAGACGTTACTAATTATTGAGAAAAACTTTAGTGAACCGTCGTGATTAACCGAATGATAAACACAGAGACCGCACGTTTCATCTTCTAAGGTTAACCATTTGTACGGAGTACCTAGGTGGTGATTTTTAAGGTTAGCGATGTTCATCTTCTATTCTGTTCAGTGATTGCGGAGAGAAACAGTTTACTCGTACCCCGTGTATTGGTATACAATTTTTCGTCGGTTTTCTACGCAACCAAACTACTGCACTAAACTTGACGCATTGTTTGCTAGTTCTAAAAAGTTTGATCATGTTGCATCGTTCCCTCCACATTCCAGGTTCCATGCCTGTAAAGGTCGACCTCGAGGGCATGATCCAATGCAAGAACAACTTCTGGTCATACTCCAAGGGACAGCTGAAGCACAAGCTGGACAAGATATCCCTCTCCAACGGAATCACCTGGACGTGCGACAACAAAACCATGTTCTACAACGACTCCGTGCCCGGAAAGCTGTTCGCTTTCGACTTCGACCTCGCCTCCGGGGATATAAGTGAGTACACTTTCCTGAGCTTGCACTTTGGGGACGTTTACCGGCGCCGAAACTGTGTGCTCCCAGCCATGATCGTATGCGTCGTTGAATAATGTGACTTTACTTTTTAAGCGAGGCTCGTTATGTGTTACATATTCCCATGGTGGCGTCGTACGCGAAAAAAAAAAACAACAACAAACAAACAAAAAACCTGGCGCTGGCGAGTGTGCAGAAATGTGGTGAAGGCACTCCGGTCACACGCGTGTTTGTAGGCGCGATTGTACGCGTCGGTAGATACGTTTTGCAATAGGTGTCCCTTCGCTCAGTCGCATAATGAGGGCACATTCAGTGGATGTGGGACACAGTCTTTGAAGTGTGACGCACGCAGCAGTCTCGGTTTTTATTCCCGCTCGGTTTTGCGTAGGTATCCGCGAGCACACGCGGCACGCAGCCGTAATCCATGACGTCAGTAACGTAGCCAGAATTCTTTTTTCGGGGGCAAGGGGAGAGGTTCAAGCAAACTTCACGCATGTTCTTCCGTGCGTTTGTTTGCGTGCTAGCATATGTACACCAGTGGCGTAGCCACGGGGTGGCACACCGGGCACGTGCCCTCCCCCCGAAAATTTTTTTTTCGCCATGGCATACATAGCGAAAAATGGCCATTTCAAGGAGGTGCCCTCCCCGAAATCAGGGAGGTGCCCCCCCCCCCCCCGCCCCCCGAAAAAAAGTTCTGGCTACGCCCCTGATGTACACATGCAAAGTTGAAAAGGCTGGGGGGGTGGGGAGCTCTGAACTCAGCCCCCTTCCCCCCCCCCCCCCGGCTACGCATGTGCATGACGTAGTGTTTCTCGGCGTCCTCGCAGCGGTAATGAAGCCGCAAGTGCCCTTCACTAGTGAATATAGTAGTGCGCACGGGAAGGGGCCGGGGGGGGGGGGGGGCGCCACCCCTAATCACCTAAAGCGGGGGTGGGGTCGCAAAGTGTACCCCATACTTTTACTCAGTCGGACCTGTCCAATCGTTGTATAAACAAGGTTATGGCCACGCAGGTCTTTGAAGACAATGGAGACCGAAGACCTCCATTATCTCACGTTGCATTCCGAGAGCTGTTTATTTTCCATCTTTAAGGACTTCACAGAGCAGAACTGGAGCTCGGCCCTCAAGAGCTCGGAATACCAGCGTCAACTTTGGGCTGTCCAGAGAGCCTGCGATGCGGCGGTTAGGCTAGGTCTAACTGTCCCCACGTGGGAGCGGCCCGCGGCGTCACCCTAAGGGGGTGGCACTTCTCCGGATCTTTAAATAAAGTTCTTCGTACCGTACCGTACTCCTGGAAAGACAGGGACCAATGGCAGGCTATTCTGAAAAAGAACTCCATCACTCAATTTTAACTCCATCTATTGTTAGGCATCTTGTCTTTTGTACACTACCAACAGGACGGCGGAGGAGGAGGGGGGGGGGGGGGTCTCTGATGAATCTGCTCCTTCTAAAGGGGAACCCAGTCCTGCTTTTCGTCTGCGTTCCAGACCGCACTGTTGATGTCCGGAGGTAGGCGGACACATTATTGCAGATAACCATTTTCGTGTGCTGATGGCCTGCCATTCTAAAGATTATTGCGCCAATTGGGGCGCTGTTGTTGTCCCACAAGAATAATCCTGAATTATCTTGAGTGTTTTTTTTTCTCGCTTTGAAGCCGCATGTCCAGAACTTCCAGGTCACGAAGAGCGCTCGCGCTGTCAGCGGGACGTAGCATATTTGATTAGAACGTAAAGAGCACCGAATATCAAAGAAAGAAATTTAAGGAAACGCAAAGTAACGATAACTACGAGAAAAAACAGCGCTATGGAGACGGGACCAGAAAGGACACGGGGCCAAGGTGCTGTGGTCCCGTGTCCTTTCTTGTCCCGCCTTCTAACGCTGTTTTTCACTCGTAATCATGAACCGACCAGCCCAAATGCGTACCGTACTAACATTACTATTGAGACAAAAAAAAAAAAAACAGCCCTAGAAGGTGCAAACTATTTTGGATGTGCAGCCGAGTTCACCCGTCGTAGCTGGTCCCCGGTACTTGAGCGTGTCAGCTGAGCTTCCCGTTAATCTTCTACGGCAGCGGCCATTCATCAGACGGTGAAGAAAAAACAACTTTAATTTGAGGGAAATGATCCAAAACGAATGCTGTAACCAAGAAGTGTCCACTATTATTAAACGGTGAAGCAAATATGAGGTGAATGCAAACTAAATATCGCAGTAAATTAATAGAATCATACTAAAAAAAGAAAACAAATTGCACTGATCTTGTCTGCGACAGGAAACTTTACTGAGCAGGAAATTACGACTTTTCAGTTTTTTCGCTATCACAAACCTTGAATTTGGCTGCTCGCAGCAGACATCGTCTATGAACTTTCAGATCGGCGCCAGTTTAAGGGTAATCTCCTCGCTCGCTCACTCACTCACTCACTCACTCACTCACTCACTCACTCACTCACTCACTCACTCACTCACTCGCTCGCTCGCTCGCTCACTCGCTCGCTCGCTCGCTCACTCACTCACTCACTCACTCACTCACTCACTCACTCACTCACTCACTCACTCACTCACTCACTCACTCACTCACTCACTCACTCACTCACTCTCTCACTCACTCACTCTCTCACTCTCTCACTCTCTCACTCACTCACTCACTCACTCACTCACTCACTCACTCACTCACTCACTCACTCACTCACGCAGATACTTTGACAGCTGCTCCTCAGTATGACGTCACGGATTCCAAAGCTTTATTTTGTCCGGCTTCAGTCACATTGGTTGAATAAAATATTCTCGAAAGAGAAAGACATAGACGAAAAGGAAAGGCAAGGATGATAACCTAATACTAGTAACAGGTTCGCTACCCTGCACAGGGGTGGGGAAATAAGGGTCGGCAAGAGGGCCGAGGGGGTAGATAAAGTAGAGGCGAAAAAAAAAAAATCCCTCACGCACACACAGGAATGGTGTTCTCCATCTCACTATGTTCAGTATAGAGCTTCATTACAGCGAAATTCGTTTTATGTTTGGCTATACGCAATTACTTAGGCCCAAGTAGACGCCACCAATGCCTATGTATGACGTCATGGCTTGTTCGAACTGGAACCTCAGCAGCCGCTTTTGAGTTATGCACCAACAAGCCCGCCTTTCGCTACCTGCCGCTTGTGTTTTCTTTTCGCACTTTCTCCGGTTTACCAAACTGTTCGCTCCTACTCCAAGTTGAATAAATTTTTTAGCGGGACGCTACCTGAGCGCTCTAATAGAGAAGACGAACAGACAGAAAACAATATATTTAATTCAGTCGATCGCCGCAATGACGTGGGTAAATTCGAAGAGGGATGATAAACCATCATAAGTGGATATGTCATCGGCGCAGGTAACCGTCGCGTGCTGGCCGAGTTCAGGGTTACCCCCGGCTACGAGCAGCTGGGGTACCCCGACGGCATGACCATCGACGTCAACGACAAACTCTGGATTGCCTGCTTCGATGCCGGCGCTGTGGTGCAGGTCGACCCAGAGACCGGTAAGTGATACGTTAAAAACGCTCAGCCATGGCTTACTGTTTAAAGAAAACATGAGATAAATGAATACTGAAAAGGTGGCGCTGCGATCGCCGAAGGGAGCGGACGTGCTTCATCGGCTCCGGCTTCTACAAATGATCTCGCAGCGATTTCAACCGTGTTTCACCGGAAATATTTCACTAACGGATCTGTGAGGTCGACGGGAATCGACGGATACCCGATTTTTGAGGTGGGCCATCATCTTTCGTGGAGTTATTGAACTCTGTGCTACGACCGAGCCGCAGCCACGCTGGGTCCAGGCGTGAACGCCTAACGCTAGGCGTAGCCGGCGCAACAGCTGCGTGTCGCCGATGGACACGGTGCCACGTATGCGGACTCTTTCCAATGAAACAGCACAAGCCGATGAACGCGACTCAAGAATGAATGTGCAAGTGATGGGGGAAGACATTTCCGCCGAAGAAATTACCGAAGACGCCGGATGGAAGACCGCCGGAACGCGGCGTTCGAGAACCCGGCACCGCGCGGCGGACTCGCCAAACGACATCGACGCAAGCCCGAACAAGCTCGGCATCGGCCGGCAAGGTACAAAACCCAAGAATGTCAGAGGAAAAGTTATCAAGGCGGGACGCATGCCCAAGCTACCGAAAGAGGATATCAAGATTGTGGTGCGACCACAAGGCGGCCTCGACATCGTCAAGGTCGGCGCCCCGGTAGTTACCGCCGCCATCTTCGCGGCTGCCAGTATGACGGAAGAAGAAAGCGCAGAAGACACGGTGTGTCCTAACTCTCACCAGAACATAGTCGTCATCAGCACTCCGAAACGAGCGAACGCGGACCGCTACGCCAAAATGCGGCAGATTCACATCCAAGGAAAGCTGCACGAAGTCAACGTGTACGAAACGGCGCCCGATAATACAACCAAGGGAGTGATCCGAGGCATCCCTATTGAGGACGGACCCCGAGCGCTGGACGAGAACATCGTAAACACGAGAAACCCTCTGGCACTGGCGGCCAAACGTATAGGCAATACATCCACGGTTGTCATCGCGTTCGACGGACTCAAGGTGCCCAAGTTCGTCAGGTACGGCTCAACGCTCGTCCCTTGCACTTTGTATCGCAAGCAAATTGACATCTGTTATCAGTGCGGCCGCCTCGGCCACCGTATGGACGTTTGCCCAAATCCTGCCAACCGCATCTGCCGTGGCTGCGGCCTCCGTAATCCCGACCACGAACACCAGTGCGCGCCCAAGTGTAACCTGTGCGGCGGCGCCCACATGACCGCCGACAAGGCCTGCAAAGAAAGGTACAAGACTCCGTACGTGATTCGCAGACGACGATGGGAGCACCGATCAGCAATTAACCAACTGACGCAGCACGACTTCCTGGCCACCGAGACGGCCAGACCAAAATCGAGGTCACAGTCGCGTAGCCAGTCCCGGTCTCGCAGCAAGACAAGGCACAACCGAGCTCCGGCAAGCTCCAGGCCCACGACGCCAGCTCCCGTAGACAAGGTGAGCTGGGCGGACAAGGTTCGGGGCACTGCGCGGGAGGGGTTCGGTAAAGCACCTATAGTCCCAGAGCAAACTCAATCCATGAATACTGCCATTGTAGAGGAACTAAGAAAAGAGAACGCGGTAATGCGCGAGTTGATCCAAAAGCTAATGCAAGAGGTGCGAGAACTCAGACGCGAGCGTGCCGTGCCGGAACAAAACAAACATCACGAAAAACTCCCGGTGCCGGCAAGCGTTCCAGACGCGGGCGCTTCAGACGCGGGCGCTCCAGCTCCGAAAAAACGGGCGATGCAACCAGAAGACTACGAGGGAAGCTCCGAGAGCCAGGCACGAGCAGAAATTATGGACATCAAGAAAATGCTGCGCACCATGCAAAGCACCATTGAGACACTACACGCAACAGTCCTCGGGCTCGCAAACAGGACCACTAACCTCGAGGGAAGCATGCAGATGACAATGAATCACCCCGTATTCACGCAACATGGGCACGTAACGGCGAGCAGCGACGCGGGACCGAGCACCCTTCAAGGGCAGCCGGGTAACTTAAACCCGCATCATGGCTAACGCTAATCAAGGGATAGTAATATGGCAGTGGAACTGCCGCGGCTTCACCGGCAAAAAGGCAGTTCTACAGCAACACATCAGGCATTCAACACGAAAACCGGACGTAATATTACTCCAAGAAACGCTTACAAACGCGCCTACCTTAACAGGCTACAAAGCGCACCGCAGCAAAATCGAGGGAAGGGGTCTATGCACGTTCGTAAGGAAGCGTCTGACATTCGTTGACCACGAACTAAGCGGCGTCCAGATGGAACACGCTCTAATCGAATTGGTACCCACTAAGCGGAGGAAAGAAAGCATATTCCTACTGAATGTCTATAGTAGCCCGGCGAAACAGCGTCAACGATTCCGGGCGTTGCTTCAGAAGACGCTCAAGATTGCCGGGTCCCGGACGCTTATTGCAGGGGGTGATTTCAATGCGGCAGACACGGCGTGGGGGTTACGGATACAGCACGGCCAAGGGAAGACAACTCGGGCAAGACGCGCTGGAACTGGACTTTACGTTAATTACGGATCCGGTGCACCCGACGAGAATAGGCAACTCCATCACTAGGGACACGACCCCGGACCTGACATTCGTCAGAAATGCCGGGGCGGCAGCCACCACGTGGAAAAACACATCCGTCGACCTGGGGAGCGACCACATGATCATCGAAATCCACGTGCCGACACCGGACAAAGCGCAGGACACTAAACGCAAATTTGAATGGACTGACTGGGAAGATTTCAGAAAGAAACGAGGGCAACAAGAGTCTGCAAATGATAAGATCACGGACATTGAAGTGTGGGCCCGCTCACTGGTAGCGGACACCAAAGCTTCAACCAAGACAATCGAAACTGAGGTCGAAACGGACAAGATGGACAGCCGCCTGGCGCATCTCATCGAGGCGAAGAACTCAATCTTGGCAAGATGGAAGGGACAGAGGCTCAATCGGAGGCTCAGAAAGAAAATAGCGGAGATCAACCGCAACATCGAGGAACACTGCCGCACGCTCACCCGCCAGCAATGGGACGAGTTATGTAACGAAGTGGATGGTCAACTACACAACGGCAAAGCGTGGCACCTGCTCAAATACCTGCTGGACGAAACGAAGACGAAGTCCCATCAGAGGGACTGCCTTGCACGTCTGTTACACAAGGAGCTCGACAAGCACGGTAAAGATGCAGTGGCTACCCGGTTACGAGCGAAGTACCTATCACACACTTCGACTGTGCAACACCGCCCGTATGAGGGGGGACGCCAACGAGGAAATGGATAAGGACTTCAGCGTAGAAGAGATCAGAACGGCGCTACACAATCTCAACAGCAGATCGGCGCCGGGTCCCGATCGGGTGTCGAATCGCGCCCTGAAGAATCTCGACGACCGATCCGTGGAACAGTTGACGGAATACATCAACGACTGCTGGCAGCGCGGTTGCCTCCCGCAGCAGTGGAAAACTGCAAGAATGATCCTTATCCCAAAACCCGGTAAAGCGCCGAGCCTCGACAACCTTCGCCCCATATCGCTAACGTCGTGTGTCGGCAAGACCATGGAGCACGCTCTGCTTAACCGCTGGCAAGCCCATCTAGAGCAGAAAGGGGCGTATCCATCGTCAATCATCGGATTCCGCCCACAGCTATCCACACAAGATGCAATGATTCAGTTGAAACACCACGTGCTCGATGGCAAGACGAGTGGCACCAGGGCAATTCTTGGCCTCGATCTCGAGAGCGCATTCGATAAAATCGCGCACTCGGCAATATTGCACCAAATTTCACGGCAAAACCTCGGTTTACGCGCGTATAACTACGTGAAAGATTTTTTGACGGACAGACGAGCCGTTCTAGTTGCAGGAGACCTCCAGCTAGAAGAGCATACGCTGGGAAGCACCGGCACCCCGCAGGGCTCGGTCATCTCGCCTACGCTTTTTAACCTGGTCATGATCGGGCTCGCGGAAAAACTGCAAGAATTGGAAGAAGTCCGGCACACAATATACGCTGACGATATTACCATCTGGGCGCACCGAGGCAGCGATGGCGACATCGAAACGGCGCTACAACTAGCAATAGACACAATAGAGGAATATCTCGTTGGAACGGGACTACGATGCTCGCCGAAAAAGTCCGAACTCCTACTCTACCGCCCCACTAAAAGAGGTAGACCACTCGGGGCCGCAAGAATAGCGGCGACAACCAGGCGAGAATACGAAGAGATCAGGCTACGCACGAGCAATGGATCAACGATCCCGATAGTAAAAAGAATAAGGGTCCTCGGCATGATAATCGAGGCCAACGGTGTTAATGGCGAGACGATCGCTAAACTAAAGCACAAAACGACTAACGCCATGAGACTTCTTAAGAGGGTCACTAGCAGAAGAAGCGGAATGAGAGAAGAGAGCCTCATACGACTTATACACTCTTTCGTCATGTGCCACATTGCGTACGTCGCGGCATTCCACAACTGGTACAAGGCAGAAGAAGCCAAGATCAATGTCCTCATCCGCCGGGTGTACAAGGTAGCACTGGGTCTACCCGAGTCCACCAGCACGCACCTGTTGCTTGAACTTGGAGTTCACAACACGCTCAACGAAATCGCTGAGGCGCAGCGCACTTCACAGCTGGAAAGACTATCGGGCACGACAGCGGGACGTCAGATTATGGAAACTCTCGGCATCCGTTACCACACCGAACAAGGTCAGAAAGTCGCTGTTCCAGACGCGATCAGACAAACGCTAAGGGTTGATCCGATTCCACGGAACGTTCACCCAGAACACAACCGGGGCAGAAGAGTGGCCAGGGCAAGAACTCTCCTGCACACTTACGGGGACGAAATGGGGACGCGGTTCGTTGACGCCGCTGAATACGCAGAACGCTCGCGCTTCGCGGTCACGATCGTCGATTGCAAAGGCCAAGTGAGAATATCGGCAAGTATACCGTGCGAGTACGCACAAGAAGCGGAGGAAGTCGCGGTGGCGCTCGCGCTCACGGATCCGACATGCGCGACTGTCCTCTGCGACTCGAGGCAAGCAGTCAGAAACTTCGCCAAAGGATGGATCTCGCAACGAGCGGCCAGAGTCCTGCGCAATAGCAAAGTCCAGAGTGAGGTAGAGCTTCAAACCAGAATCTTGTGGTTCCCGGCTCACATGGGAGAGGTATCCGAGACGTACCGCAACTTAAACGAGACGGCACACGCCAAGGCGCGCGAGCTCACGAACCGCGCCGGCGACCGTCGTCTATGGGGCAACACCAAAGACCGTTTGACGAGCTACAACGAAATTACCAAGTCCTTCTACCTGGCCCGCCGAACCTTCCCTCCACCCAGCGACAAGCTTAACAGGACGCAGGCGGCGGCCCTACGACAACTGCAGACGCGCACGTACCCCAACCCCGCATTGTATAACAGACTCTACCCTAAAACTTACCCGACAAATCTATGCAACGTCTGCCGTATTGAGGTAGCCACATTAACCCACATGCTCTGGGATTGTACAAAAAACCCACAAGGTGCTAATTCCGGAACCCTTCCGCCGCGGTGGGCCGCTGCATTGCGCAGCCCCAGTCTCGGCGACCAACTTTGGGCCGTCCAGCAGGCCCGCGAGGCGGCGGTGAGGCAAGGCCTCGACGTCCCCACGTGGGAGACCTAAGGCCCGGTCAGCGAAAGCTCTGCCGGACTAACAATAAAGTTGTTACCAACCAACCAATAAATGAATACTCTCTTACTTCCATACTTCTTTCTTCGAGATAGATAGATAGATAGATAGATAGATAGATAGATAGATAGATAGATAGATAGATAGATAGATAGATAGATAGATAGATAGATAGATGGATGGACGGATGGATGGATGGATGGATGGATGGATAGATGGATGGATGGATGGATGGATGGATGGATGGATGGATGGATGGATGGATAGATAGATAGATAGATAGATAGACAGACAGACAGATAGACACATAGATAGATAGATAGATAGACAGATATATAGATAGACAGACAGACAGACAGATAGATAGATAGATAGATAGATAGACAGACAGATAGACTGATAGATAGATAGATAGATAGATAGATAGATAGACAGACAGATAGATAGATAGATAGATAGATAGACAGACAGACAGACAGATAGACAGATAGATAGACAGACAGATAGACAGATAGATAGACAGACAGACAGACAGACAGACAGACAGACAGACAGACAGACAGACAGATAGATAGATAGATAGATAGATAGATAGATAGATAGATAGATAGATAGATAGATAGATAGATAGATAGATAGATAGACGTAGGGGACTGGTTCGCTTCTTCAGTTCCATTACGGACAAACTCGGCATTTTCCGCCTGAGAAAAAAGCCTAACGTCCATTGGACAGGAGAGATTCACCAAGTTTCGTCCTTATTACAGACTTTGGGAAGTCCGTTGAAATTGCTAAATTGAGTCCGAGCAGTACATAGAGTGAACGGTAAACGTTTGCTTGGAAGAAATAGCATGAGTGACACAATTTTCCACGCGCATGACTGTCGAGGGATGCACGACAGCCGCGCTGCCACTGTGCAGGACAGAGGGTCCGCGATTCCGTCAAGCTGTCATATAAGAGAGATTTCAGGGGCGGAGCACCTCAGGGTCTCGGCTGGTCGGCGTGTCATGTCGTCGTCGCGGTCCCTTATAAATAGGTACGCGCCCCAAAAAATTGGCTAACTCCCACTACTCGGCACCGGTCCATACTGTGCATATTTTGAGTTAAAGGTTCGTCGTTACTGCCTAAAACATTATGTTTGGCTTAGCAGTGGTGTCCGAATCAGTGTTGCCAAGTTAGCGGTTTTCCCGCTAAGTTTAGCGGCTTTTTATTATGTTTAGCGGGCGAAATTGTTGCATTGCGGGAGGCGGGATTTTTGGCGGTTTGAAGCGTTGCTAGCCTTTTTTTCCGGTGGTTTTCTTTCCTCCAAGAAAAACATGCCTGTGCCCACATGACTTCACTGAAGCGAACGGGACCGAAGACACGAAAGTAAAACAGTATTCACCAAGCTCCAACAGAAGGGCAATCTGCATCGCATGCAGATAACTTACAAAAGGATTGCATGCAAAACATAACTCCGGCAACAAAAAAGAAAATAATTTCGTAGAAAAGCCCTTGAAGATCGACCTGCCAGCGTACCCAGAAACAAATATTTCGATCTTCTCCGCTAGTGAGGCCATCAGCAAGATTTTAAAGAAAGTGATCTCTTAAAACCAACGACTGCCGGAAAGTCTATATATATATATATATATATATATATATATATATATATATATATATAGTTCAAAAAATATATCCAGCACGTAGGAAAAAATGGTTCTTGGGAAGGACTGACGTTTCGGCCGCGGGACCGGCCTTCGTCGGAGGATTGCATGCAATACGACGAAGGCCGGTCCCGCGGCCGAAACGTCAGTCCTTCCCAAGAACCATTTTTTCCTACGTGCTGGATATATTTTTTGAACTGTTACTTCCGGGTCCTATGTTAGCCCTTCATTGTTATATATATATATAAGAAAAAAACGGGGGCACGTACGAGAAAGCAATACTTTTATGCCTTACGTTTCGGCCGTGGCACGGCCTTCGTCAGAGAAGTAAGCATTCTCTGACGAAGGCCGTGCCACGGCCGACGAAACGTAAGGCATAAAAGTATTCCTTTCTCGTACGTGCACCCGTTTTTTTCTTACACAGACCGAACCCACTGAACTTTCCTGCTGAATATATATATATATATATATATATATATATATATATATATATATACTCCCTGCAATAGCCAAGGATCCCGTGTCGCAGGAGAAGGAGTCCAAGGTACCATGTTTTTATCCAATTCACTCTGCGTCATGGCTGACACTCACGGAGAGGATTGGCCTATACTGCATGGCTTTTCTTATATCAGTTTATTTACCACTTTGAGCTCAGGTAATTTACTAGTCCTACACTGTATCATCTCGTCTTCGCCCTGTTTTTGCGCTGTTTCACTGTCCAATTTTAAAGAAATCACTCCGGAGTTATGTTAGGGAAGATAGCTTCGAGTCAAGAATTTCATTTTTTTTCCTGAAATTTTTAAAATTCTGTGCGAGTTTGGCACAAATGTTGAATTTAGCGGTTTTTAGCGGGTTTCAAGGGTTTCTGTTGCGGGATTATTACTTTCGACTTGGCAACACTGGTCCGAATCCCCGACAAAATTTGCCAAGGCGCTCAAGTTCCTTATCTAAAACCAGAGACGTAAACATGCATCTCTGCGGTAAAGGCATCTATTTGAAACGCCCCTTCTTGAAACATATCTGCAAAGTGATAGTGCGTTAGTGAACCATGTGGCGAGTAAAGCAGTAAAGAGTAAAAAATTTTGCTGTGGGAAACACCGGCGCGAACTGCATGCGTCACCCCTCCCCAGGTTCTACGTTAGTGGAGCTGAAACATTCTTTCTTTCCCATTGCGTAGTGCTTCCTCCAAATTTTTTTTCTGTTGGGTCTCCCGCATAAAAATTTGGCCAGCTTGTTTGTGAACGCACAAGGATTAAGTCGCATAACAGAGATTATGATAAAAAAGTGAGGGTCATGGCTCTTTTAAGGAATATATTCGGTTTTCCAGTTAACAGTTGCCAAGAACCTTGCATCAGAGAGTTAAAGGTGACGTTAACTGCAACCAGTGTTAGTAGTTTAGCAGGCAAGCTGTCACGGTGGTGACGTCGAGGACGCGGGTTCGACTCCCGGACACACGGCCGCATTTCGATGGGTGTCGAAGTACAAAAACACCCATGCGCTTCAACTTCGGTGCCCGTTAAAGAACCCCCCAGGTGGTTAAAATTAACTGGACTGCTACGTCCTGAACTACTACGTCCTGGACTACTACGTTACTCGCAATCTTATGAAAGATCTTGCACTTGAAAGCCTAGAATGTAAATGCAATGTTACTTAACCAAAATACACTTTTGTGCAAATCTTCGGGACGGATATCTCGAGAGCTGCGCTTGTCATATATTATTTCTTCCAAGAATATACGTCCACAACTTGACGTATAGTCTGGTTTAAACTGCCGCGCGTGTAACTCAGCTTGGGTAAGAGCGAAGGTACCTTGCACTGTTATCACTATAACATGTCATATATCGACATATACTCCTTGCGATAAGAAAAAAAGCACACATAACCATAATGTACACTCAGAAAAGATTTCTAATTTCCCGGAAACTTCCGGGTACAGCCGTCTTCTGCCGCAGCACGCCAAATGAAGGCATGGAAAATTGGCAATACATGAAGCCTGAAGTCGCGAGACATAATAATAACAATTGTTGGGGTTTAACGTCCCAAAACTACCATATGATTATGAGAGACGACGTTGCGAAGTGCTCCGAAAATTTCGACCCACTGGGGTCCTTTAACGTGCACCTAAATGTCTCTACACGGGCCTCAAGCATTTTCGCCTCCATCGAAAATGCGGCCGCCGCGGCAACTGGGATTCGATCCCGCGACCTACAGGTCAGCAGTCGAGCACCATAACAACATGACCACCGTGGCGGATGAAGCTGCAAGACCACATTAGCACAAGAATGTCTGTTGCATTCGTTTTTGACAACGAACGCACTGGTTCCTGCAAGTGGTATAATTCTGTTGAGATGGACCATCTGAATATGTGGCTTAGAAAGGTAACTTTAGTATGTTGCTTTACATGTGACTTGAGCTCTTTTTGTGTGTGAATTTCGATAGCACCTTATTTCGTATGTCCTACTTTAAGGACGTGTAATATGGCTACTATTCTGGAAGGACACTGTTGAATTCCGATATTTTATCGAAGTCGTCATCTAGTCATCTCCAACTGACCTAGAGCACTGCGACGGCCTCTCTTACAGGCTTGAAACTTGTGGGGGTGCTATCACCCCCTGTAAGGTCGTTTGCACCTCATGGCGCGTGCGTCTCGCGGAGAAGCCGCAGATCGAGTTGACAGCCGCCGAGCGGAAGGTGGCGTTGTGCTCGCGTGGGTGATTATCATCATCATCGTTAAAGTTAGCACGGTAGCGCCGCTGGGCGGCGAAGCTGGTGGGCGCATGGGAAGAAAGAGGCTCTTTGGCGCTGGGGAGGCGATCGGGACGGACGCCTTCTTGCGGGGGTAGGCGGGATGCGACAGCCGCGTGTCGCTTCCCGTTGGGCCCCTCGTGGTGAGTCGATCGTCAGCGACGCCGCCTTCGCGTTACCTTGTGTTTGTTGTTGTGTTGATTGAGTGTATTGGAATTTGTATAATTGGTTTTAGCGCGTTTGATTTATGATTCGGCTAGCGAGCTCGTCTTGTAAAAGCAGTAGTTCAATAAATGTGCACGATGTTGGTTTGGTCCGAACGTGTCTGCTGCCTCCGTGTGCTCCGACAGAGGCGATCTCATATCGAGACCCCACAAGCTTCGACATTAGAAAATTTGACATTGGCAAGAACAGTACCTCACGTTTATATTTGACCATTACAATGTATTTTCTCTTTTACCCGCATGTACCCCTTCCTGCTTTTAGCTAAAGTCCTCACCAAGATCAACTTTCCGACCAAGTACACTACGTCATGCTGCTTCGGAGGCAAGAACTACGACACGCTCTACGTCACTTCCGCCAGTTTCCCGCCTGAAGCCACAAGTCCCGAAGACGGGCTGCTCTTTCAAGTGACCGAGCTCGGAGTGAAAGGAAAAGCGGCGTTTGAATTCGCCGGCTAGCCTACGGCGCTGCCGCAAAACAAGTTTAACACAACGCAAATTGCGTAAATAGACGTCGGGATGATGGGAGCCACATCCAAAAGGCTGTAAAAGCCTAGCCAATCCAGAGCCGTCTAGGTGCCAGCAGCTCTACTGTGACACAGCCTTGCGCAACTTAGTGCAAGTTGCGCTAACTTTTGATTTAAGAATTTTTGGGATCTTCGTCGAAATTCATTCTCAAGAAGATGCAATTTCCGGTGGCGAAAATTGGGGTAAACCAGGGACAGCTTGCCGGTGTCCCATAGCCGATTGTATGGAACTATTCGAGCGGAGCTTTTTACGTGTTACTACAGTTACTAACGATTGCGACGGCGTCGTACGCGAAGAAAACGCTTGAGCTTCGCCCATTGCTAAGTTCAGCGGTTTTCAAATGGGGTTCGGTGGAGCCGTCTTAGGGGCTCAGCGACACAATCGCCCGCGTAAAAAAAAAGTTATTGGAGACGAGTTTTGACCTGCTTCCAGTTCCAGGTCCTGTTCTAGGAACTATATACATACAGAAATAAAAGGCACCATTTCACGCCACCTACTCTGCTGTCACATCATTGATCTAAGCCGCGCAACGCTCTATACACAGTGAAGCTGATCGGTTTCATGTTTATTTATTGCTGTATCAAGGCAGAACTTTTGCTTCAACTTGGCTTGAACTTGGCTGCAGCGATGCTGAACTTTCGCTTGACCTTGGATTGACCTTGGCTTGAACTTGGCTGTAACGATGTTGACCGTTTGCTTGAACTTGGCTTGAACTTGGCTGCAGCGATGCTGAACTTTCGCTTGACCTTGGCTTGACCTTGGCTTGAACTTGGCTGTAACGATGTTGACCGTTTGCTTGAACTTGGCTTGAACTTGGCTGCAGCGATGCTGAACTTTCGCTTGACCTTGGCTTGAACTTGGCTGTAACGATGTTGACCGTTTGCTTGAACTTGGCTTGAACTTGGCTGCAGCGATGCTGAACTTTCGCTTGACCTTGGCTTGACCTTGGCTTGAACTTGGCTGTAACGATGTTGACCGTTTGCTTGAACTTGGCTTGAACTTGGCTGCAGCGATGCTGAACTTTCGCTTGACCTTGGCTTGACCTTGGCTTGAACTTGGCTGTAACGATGTTGACCGTTTGCTTGAACTTGGCTTGAACTTGGCTGCAGCAATTTTGAGCTTTTTTGAACTTGGCTGTAGCGATGTTGAACTTTTGCTTGAACTTGGCTTGACATTGGTTTTAGCGTTGTCGAACGATTTTTTTTTATGTTGAATCCGATTTTTCGGAGGTTACAACTGGAGTCCCCCAGGGATCAGTGTTGGGACCCATATTATTTGCATTATGTGTCAATGAGCTGCCATTGATACTGCGTAATTTTTGTCCTATCATGTACGCTGATGACTTTACTTATTTGCACACATGAGTCTACGTCCGAAACTTGTTGTTTAGTTAACGAAGATATGAAGCTTATTGGTGACTCGTGTCACTCCAATAAGCTGCTACGAAACGTAAAAAAGACAAAATATATGCTAATTCATTCTTCACACAAAGTAACAGCCCTCGACTCATGCGTACTACAGATAGAAGGGGAACCTATTGAACGCATGAATAGTGTGACATATCTAGGTGGTGTTCTGAGATGACGAAGGCGTGCCTGCTCTAGGCCCGGGCACGATCAGAGCAATTGTGTCACCTCCACTGCAGCTATAGGAGCGTCACAAAAGGGGCATGTGCTTCCATACGCTACGCGGTAGTGTTACGGCCAATGGGCGATGACTGCCGGCGTAAGAGAAACCCCAACTCAAAGTCTTCGTCATCTCAGAGCAACCGGTCAACTTCCCGGTCGCCCTCCGGACATACAAGGGTCGATAAAAGGGCCATTCCACCGATCCTTGTTGAACTTTATGCACGAGTTCAACTTGTTTGTTTATGTGTGATGAGCCTCTCGTGTTATTATGTACTTTTGTTATGCCAAAGGGCAGTCTTTCAAATAAAAAAAATCTAGGTGTTGTAACCTCAATATAAACGGGAAAATACATATTGAGTCGCTATGTAAAAAAGCTCAGCAGTGTTTGCTTTGTGATGTTTAAGTGTAGACAATTTTTTGATGTACCAACATTAAGGATGACTTATCTTGCTTTTTTTCATAGTCATCATACTGCATAGAATCATGGGGCCACACGTATGATTCTTACTTAAAGGGGCCCTCCAACACTTTTCAAGACCTCATTGTTTTACATATTTTACTAGCGGGTTGTGTAGGCTGAAGGATGAAGAAATTAGAGCAGCAAAAACGGCAGTGATAGGGGCACGCATTCCGAAGTTATTCAGCCTAGAAAATTCAAAATACAATAAAATGGACGCCTGCCCTTAACTCGATTTTTGGCGGGGTCACCTGACCACGTTTCCCCTCGCCCTGTGACATCGGATGAATCACCAATGAAATGAACTGAAAGCTCTTACGTACCGGAAGCTTGCATGCCATATTGCCCGTTAATTCCAACGTACTGAGACGCCGTTGCGAAGGTAACAAAAAAAAATGGTGCTTAAAGAGTGAACCGCGCGTGCGAAACAAGGCAGCTCGCGAACGCCTCCATAATTTTTTGTAGTTTTAGTGATCTATCTTGTTGCGACGGCGTCTCTGTCAACGCTCTTACATTCAGTTTCTTCAAACAACGGCGCCTGGAGCGTTCCCGGCGCGTTTCCTCCAGTACCGTGGCGTTCTGCGCATTCTTTCGCGGCGCTGCAGTTTTCAAGTTGAAAAGTTCGGAGAGCTTTAGTCTATTCCGCGTTCAGTGAAAAAGTACGCCAAAGAAAAAAGAAATGCAATATTATTCTTTATCTTGATGCAATACCGCAATTACATCTAACATTACATCTATCCAATTACAGGCCTGCGCCATCCATCGTCATTTCCGCCCGCAATAGTTCTGGCGAGCGCCACTACGTGTTGATGCGGTCAGCACCGATGTTTTGAAGTGTTAGAGGGCTCCCCTTTAAAGCCACTGGTGCGTGGCTTACAGAAGCGAGTAATTCGATTTTTGTCGAATTCAAGTTATGCAGACCCTTCCAAGCCACGCTTTGACAAACTTAAAAATCAGGCCTCTTAACTTGCTCGTAGACTGTAAAACTACAATAATGCTTCATAATTGTGTAACTAACAATAGTCCTCTTCGTAGTTCATCATTTGTTTCCTCCCGATTTCGCACATGAGCCTACGAAGATAGAGAAACAACTGTATTAGAAGGAAGGAAGGAAGAGGAAAAGGAAGGAAAGGCAGGAAGGTCAACCAGACGCGCGTCCGGTTTGCTATCCTACACTGGGGGAAGGGGGATGAGGGATTAAAAGATAGGGAGATAGAAAGAAAAGAGCGTACAAAGAACCACTGCTGCGTTCCATAGTACTGAGCGCAGGATCTCGGGCGCATGACGTAGCACTGTAGGTAGACGAGTAATGGTGCCTACTGAAGGCTTGCGAGTACTGGGCGTAGAACATCCAGCACCTGTTTTACGGACTGAGCGTATGGTGATTTCAGCTTGCCGACGATCATGGAAACAGTGTCCAGGAGTGACTGAAGAACTATGGACGATTGCCTTGTCTTGTTCAGGCAACTGGTGAGTCGTTGATTCAGTATTCACTGTTACCGACGTACACAGTGACTCTGCATGTCGCTGCGACTTCGGCAACGAAGGCCAAGCTGCGTCAGATGTGTCCATGCCTTCCTTAGTGTTGTCGTTTACGCCGGCCGTCACGCATCGGTGGGACTGTGGCTTCGGTAATGTAGGCCAAGTGGAATTCGTACCGGCCGCCAAGGGTCCGGTTGACAAGGTAGCCAGTGAAGCAGGGCGTTCAAGGGGCGCTGTAGATGCAGAGGCATTGGTTTTCTTAGAAGAACCTCGGCGCCGACGTAGCCACTTTCTGATGGTTTCAGCAGCCTCGCGATGTGATGTATGGTCCCTTGCCATTTGTTTCAGCACAGCAATTTCCCTCTTCATTATTTGGGCACTCTCTTGAGGAAGCTTCGTGAGGTCCATTACAGTTTGAACACTTCAGAACATTGGCTATACAATCTTCGGCGCAATGGGCTTCAGTGCAGCGAGAACATACTCGCCTATTTTCGCATGCGGTTCTCACGTGGCCTAGTTTCATGCAGTTGTGACATTGCAGTGGTTTCGGCACAAAACGTCTTACATAATGTCGGAAGTGGCCCACCTTTACATAGGACGGTAGAGAGTTACCTTTTGAAATCTATTTTCACGCAGCGTGAGGTAACCAAACGAGCAACCTTGGCGATGATGGTAGCTTCGTTGGCTGGTTTGACCAGGCCACACAAGTCGGAGCTGGGAATCGCAGCGTCAACGTCGTAGATGACGCCGGAGACGAAGCTGGAGCCCACTGGGATGTAGGAGCGGACGTTGATTCCATCCAGCGTTGCGACGTTTCGTAGTGTGTTCAGTGCGGTTGCACGCGAATCATCAATCGCCATGACGTTCTTACGCGGGTTCACTCGGATGTCGATGATTTCATCTGGCACCAGTCCCTCGAGCAGCGCCGAAACAGATTGCCTGTTGAGGCGCTTCATGTTGCCGTTGGGGTCAACAGGAACGAAAATGATGGTGTTGGCCTCGGGCCTTCGCGGCGCTCCTTCATTCAGTGTGGTCGGGGATGAAGAGGCCCGGGAGTATACGTCTCTTCGCCTTTCGGCTCGTTACAAGTTCGAAGTCGTCGTCAGATGGTCCCTCACCTGTCAGTGAGTAGACATCAGTGTCCTCGCTCTCGCAGTAAGGGCCCGCCCTCTTCCTGGACATGGCCGTCGCGGACGCCGCAGGATCCTGGCAGATATCTAAACTGGTCCTTGTTCTTCGCCGATGAACGCAGTGGTAGGCTTCACGAGCTTCACATATTATTGCGCAAAAAAGGCAAGAGACACTCGAACAGCGTTACTGCAAGGCAGGCACTTCGTCGTCCTAACTGGATTAGAGATCATACTAAGACCTATCGATATTCCTCCACCAGGAGGACCATGGCCACCTGGTTCGGCGAAGGCCGCCGACTCCAACCACACCCGCCAGTGGGAAAGGTGGGGGGGTTAGAATAGTGAGGAGATTCTATAGGGTAGCGGGGCGCTTGAGAAGAGGACGTGTTCTACGTTTGCGTACGTACATGGACAATTAGAACACGAAGGATCGGAGCGGTAGCGATAAATGAATAGGCGTGCTGGAGGGATTAGAGTATTGAGAAGCCGGCAACTTTTTACAGCCACTTGTAAAAAAAATGTATATGGAAAAAGACGGCTGTCTAGCGTTGGTTGCACTTTGTGGATCGACATACCTGTCGAAATAAAAGAAAGTAAACACTTTCCTGTTAACCTGTAACACTATTATAAAGATCTATATTAATGTTTTTAATCTAACTGAAATGTGTAGCCAGCTACTGTGCGAAAAAATGACAGTTCAAATTGCAATTTTTTGTATGAATATCTGAAAAACTTTTTTGTATGGATCCAAAATAACTTGATGCTAAGGATCCAGATGTTGTTTCATGTATTTATTGTATCAAGCTTCTTTCTTGCAAATAAAAAAGACACAGTTTCGCCTCAAGGGTGAAGCAATGAATGCGACAGCAAGAAACTTGGAATGTCACACGAACATCGACGAGCAGCTCGATACTTGCAGCTTTCCGCTGAAGCACAAAGAAGGTCGCTCGAAAAGGATGCGCAGGTATACAGGGGACAAACGTGAACTAATAACTGTCACAGTTGTTATGCCTTTGTGTTTGAGCAACGCGCTGCAAATGTCTACAACGCATAACCCGACGATCTTAGACATTTCTTCTTCTTTTAAAGTGCGGCGTGCGGAATGACACCTCTGCGTCTCCTGCAACGCGGTGGCGTCTGACGCAAGGTGTGCGTGATGTGCGCGGTATTCTTTTTTTTTCGTTCCACATGACGAGTTGGCACAGAAAGGGGCCCTTTTTCGGGGCAGTTTTGAAATTGAAAGAAAATGCATGAGCGTTGCGCGTGATAGAAAACACACTCAAGCTCCTCCGAGATCTGCATACCGCCAGCAGTAAATGGTGTCCATGAATAGCTTGCCGTTATTATGCCGGAGCATGCACGGTGCGTGGTTGAGTGCAATAAAGAAAAAAAAATGCCCCCACCTCCCCGAAGGGAATCGTGAGGAAATGCGAATGCATTTCGCGCGCGCTTCACTCCATTTATATATGGTGGTTGTGGTTCGAAGAAGGAAAAGGCGCCTAATTTCTGCAGCCCGGTCGGGAGCACGGCGCAGCGCATTTTTTTTTGCTTTCTTTTGTGTTTTTTTATTTTTTCTTTTTTAAATTTTTTTTCCATATATAGCTCCGCCGAGCTCCCGCGATGCGAGTGCCCTCACGCGTCAGAGCGCGCTCCTCCTCTCCACTCACTCTATTTTTTTTTATTTTTTTTCATATATAGCTCCGCCGAGCTCCCGCGATGCGAGCGCCCTCACGCGTCAGAGCGCGCTCCTCCTCTCCACTCAGAGCGGAGAGAAAACAGCCTGCCGCGGACAACGCCAACGCCGCACAACGCCGGATGCCTGACATAGCCAGGCTATGAAATGCATTCGCATTTAAAAAGGGTGCGTGGTTGAGTGGTCTAACGCAGCGCGCTGCGGAGCGAGGGGTCACTGGTTCGAATTCCCCTGTCGGGGTGCCTCGGAATTTTTTTCTTCTGATTTATTTTTCTTTGTGCCTTTTTTATGTATGTACATACATATACATATCCGGGGCATGACGTCGACGGCAAAAATCAGCTGAGAGTGTCCATATTATTGCTATCGTCCATAAAGTTCAATTCAATTCAATAAAATTCAACTTTTGCTTGAACTTGGATGATCCAATCGACGCTGCCGTTGCCGTTCTCGCGCAGCGGTAAGTCTTGCTTCTCGGAGTTCGGCTTGTTTTTTGGGAATGCGATTTATCTTCGGGCGACCCATGGCTGCGTATGGTTAGGTGCAAGCTGTCCACTAGCCTTTATAACTTCAAAGTATAACGTGACAGTGGTGTCACGGCACATACCCTTTTATAATGATGATAGTCTTCTGATATGCCGCACAAGTTTCTGTGGCACATAGCCAATTGTTGAGCTAAATGTTGCCTGCTTCATATTTAGTGGACCATGCAGTGCTGAGTAGCGAGATTTACCCAATTTCTGTGGCGCATAGCCGTTTATGATGATGATAGTTTTCGGTACGGGTTGAAGAAGGAACGATTTGATAAACAGCTTCGCTGTTAAAACGCACATCCGGCCTAAATAAATTTTGAAGTCCGACAGAACTGCTCTTTCACTGCGAATAATGCCAGGCCGTCACTTTTCCATTCAATCTACTACAGCAGTAATTCAATTCGCAGTTGCGCTCACTTTTGCAGGCTGATCGTTCGTCATCTCGGGCCGATTGTCGTTATAAAGTTGATCCCGTCTGCACGTGAGTTTCGCGCGGAGTGCGAGGGCTGCGTTCAAACTGGTGTACTTTTCTAAACCATTAGCGGATACTTGTTACTTTCCATCATCATCCCCGGTAAGAGAGCAGGCATGATTTGATGAACTCTTTTAGACATTCGAGAAATTCGCAGACTTTCTCAGCTGATAGAGGCATGTTGTTCTTCCTTTACTTTGTTGGTTTGCTTGTTTGCTTGCTTGCTTGCTTGTTTGTTTGTTTGTTGGTGTGGGCTGGTTAGTTATTAAATTCTTTAGTGGCATGAGCAATGAGCGACAATCCTGTTTCGCTGCCGAGCGCTTCCGGTAGAGCACTTTCGGTTTTTCAAATGTTCGAAAAAATTTGCTTTCAAAAATAAAATTGGTACGAAATCTACTGTTCTGGTTAAACTTGAGGGTTGTATTGGATACATATTATTCCCTTTCCCCTCCCCTTAGTGCAGGGTAGCAAACCGGATTCTACACTTGGTTAACCTCCCTGCCTTTCTCTCTTTTTATTCTCTCTCTCTCTCTACAAGAGCATAAGTGTACGAAGGTTAAGGACCAATCAACTGCCAGGAGACTTAATGAACAATAATTGAATGAGTTCAGTAACGCAAGGGAGAAGTTTACACTAGCCGTGTAAAGCAAAGGGGTCGTGAAACGAAAATGAAGCTGCCCGGTTGCAATTTTCCCTGCTTCAATAAGGATTATACATGACGATTCTGAAATATTTTCTGGCGCTATATCTAGTCTATAATTAATGACGCCCGTTTGAAATCGCAGTTTTCTCGGGCTCCTAAACGACCATGCGGCCCTACCGGCCGCCATAGGCATTAACATGTGACGTCAGTGAAACGTTATGGTAAGAGAAGTTTTAAACAGAGCGTTAGCTTTCTTTTTGCTCCAAAATGATAGAGTTTATAGGAACCTAAGAAAGGAAAAATAACAGCAATTTTTACGCTCTGAGCCATGTACACTGTGGAATTACAGCGAGTGATCGGCTTGGTTCCGTTTTCAAGTACATCCGGGCTCCGTCACGTGTTGCCTTCGCTCGCTCGGCGCAGCATCCTAGTGTTTTTTCTTACTGGTTGCGTTAGGTTGTGCTTTACGGCGTGTTTTGGGTGGCTTAGTCCTCACTATGCCTACCGTGTGCGTCGTGAGACAGTGCCGCGCAACTTAACAAGTGGAAACAACGTTCGTGATGGCTTTACAGCGCCGCAATCAAAACGGTATGATGCTACGAACCTCGGTCATCTATGGCTCAGCAACCATCGCTGCATCGCTATGCTTTTGTCGACGACAGACACTTTTCATTGGCTGAATTAAAGTGACGTCAGCTGTACAGTTGAGGGGAACGTGAGCGGGGAATCGAAACTGTGCTTTTATAGCTATTAAATGAACCCGCACGATGAAACGAGTCGAGGTATAGTATTGAATGGACGGCCAGGATTCCGAATACACACGTAGCTGAAAATTTTCGGAAAACGTTTCACGACCCCAGTAAAGTTGAAAGTTGGGCGAGTTGGTGATAGTTCATGTTTACGTGGGGATAGCGCACTGGAGACAAGGCACGAAAAGTCTTGTCTTTCTTCGTTCTTTTCGTGCCTTGTCTCAGTGCGCTGCTTCCCACGTAAACATGAGTTTCACGACCCCTTTAATGAACAGATAATCTGGTTGATCTTAGGGGCTTCTTGGCTGTTGCTAGGTATTTCCTTGGTGTAGACAAAGTAGAGTCGAACCTCAGCCTGTCACAGACCATGCAAGCATGTCCGAACTCCAGCGCCAGAACTAACCTGCAAAGCTGGCTGCAGCAACCCCTCTAGAAGCGCGGGCATTTTGTCGCTCGTGCTCGGCTCGCACGGCGGGGAAACTTGGCGCGGCGGCTGCGCGGACTGTCTCCGTCGGTGGGTGAAGCTGATAAGCAAAGGCATAGGAGGGTTTTTTGCGGACACCCTGACGTTTTACCTCGAGCTTTAAGAGCTTCGCTATTAAAATTCCTTGTGAGCAACTGAGATCGTGGCGGCACCTGACGGAGCATATCTCAACCACGCGCTGCTTTCTGCGTGGCCTCATGGATTCGCCTCGTCAGCGCCAGAAATGCTAACTTAGCCCTAGCAACATACCCGTGCATGCGAACGCCGACGTACTTAACCTACAACTTCCCGCAGCTGTTTCAGTCTCATAATAAATAACGCGGTATTTATTTCATCCAAGCAAATGAGAAAACAATCGGTAATCTTAAGTACTATTTTCTTAGCGCGGTAGCAGGCGTGTGTTTTGGTTCTGTAGCTTCCACAAAGCTGTCAACAAAAGTTGTCGCCAAGTATGGGCTATTTAAAATTAAACAAACTGAGTTGAATTGAATGTACTTGAACGTTTTCTTGTGAAGAGTACTACAAGAAGAAGCATTCTCGGTCATCGCAGTGGAGTTCCCGTTAGTATCGCCTTAACTGCAACTATTCCGCGGAATCGCAATCGCATGCCACTGTACTCTCCGTGATCGTAATACGGAAACGCCCCATTAAATACAGGAACGATGCGTGGATGTCACTTTCACTGCGCGCTGCAGCCTCAATGAACCCCTCGCAACCACTGTTAATATTGTGGCGTAAAAAAAAAGAAAAACAAAAACCATGTCAGTGTGCAGTGCACACATATAGGCTTTCGCGCGTGAAGTCTTGTCACCAGGTGCTATCTCTCCCACCTTATCGAGTCGTGGCCTATCTCGTCCCGTGAACGCAGGCAGGCCCGTGTTTTAACTTTGTTTTTTTCATACGAAAGGTTCTCAGTAGCAGGTGGTACCTGTCATCCGGACGAGACGCGTTCGAGCCTGAGCGATGAAGGTGGAAGCGGCCAGCAAGCGCAAGAACTTCCTGGGTGAAGGTCCCCACTGGGACGAGCGTAGTGGTACCCTGCTGTACGACAACGTTCGTGCTCCAGAGGTGATCCGCTACGATCCGCAGACCAGGACTGAGACCGAGATCCTCAAGCTAGGTAGGGTTCTTCTGCAGTTCTTCCTTGTAAGTGCGGACGCGGTGCACTTTAGGGGCCCGGACTGTCGTATGCTGGGATCGTACGCTGTCGTCGTCGCTTGGCGTAACGCAGGCAAAACCACGTATGGCATAGCCATCTGTAGCATATAGAGCACGCGCTCGCGCCAAGGAGAAGTCTTCTTCCTCTTGTTCTTCGAGCTCCTTGTTGATGGTATTAAGTGCGGAGCGCTTTAGGAGCCTGTGCTTTCGTATGTTGTCGTCGCTTGGCGTAACGCAGGCAAGACCACGTATAACATAGCCATCTGTAGCATATAGAGCACGCGCTCGCGCCAAGGAGAAGTCTTCCTCTTGTTCTTCGAGCTCCTTGTTGATGGTATTAAGTGCGGAGCGCTTTAGGAGCCTGTGCTTTCGTATGTTGTCGTCGCTTGGCGTAACGCAGGCAAGACCACGTATAACATAGCCATCTGTAGCATATAGAGCACGCGCTCGCGCCAAGGAGAAGTCTTCTTCCTCTTGTTCTTCGAGCTCCTTGTTGATGGTATTAAGTGCGGAGCGCTTTAGGAGCCTGTGCTTTCGTATGTTGTCGTCGCTTGGCGTAACGCAGGCAAGACCACGTATAACATAGCCATCTGTAGCATATAGAGCACGCGCTCGCGCCAAGGAGAAGTCTTCTTCCTCTTGTTCTTCGAGCTCCTTGTTGATGGTATTAAGTGCGGAGCGCTTTAGGAGCCTGTGCTTTCGTATGTTGTCGTCGCTTGGCGTAACGCAGGCAAGACCACGTATAACATAGCCATCTGTAGCATATAGAGCACGCGCTCGCGCCAAGGAGAAGTCTTCTTCCTCTTGTTCTTCGAGCTCCTTGTTGATGGTATTAAGTGCGGAGCGCTTTAGGAGCCTGTGCTTTCGTATGTTGTCGTCGTTTGGCGTAACGCAGGGAAAACAACGTATAAAAATTGAGAAAAAGAAGCAAGCGTGAAATAATGAGAGAAAGAAAGGGATAAAATAGAAGAAAAATAAAAATTAATAGACGTAAAGACAGAAAATGTAGGAAAAGAGAAAAAGAAAGAAAGCCAGGAGCGAAGAAAGAGAAAACCAAAGAAGGCTACCCAGCTCCGCACTTCCTTCAGGCTTGGTGCCGCTAGTGCGAGTGTGCCTTAATTTTTTTCTGCAATGGCGCGTCTCGTACCGGAGACCACGGCCATCTTGTCGAACTGGAGCATGTTGAAAAAGAAAAAAAAATAATAGTGGCCATAAAAATGTCCCAGTTTCGCCGAAAGGGCGAAGCAATGAGTGCGATAGCAGCTGACTGGAATGCCATGCGAAGAAAGTATGCCAGCTCAATTCTTTAGATAACACGGCCGCTTCAGCGAGCGACCTACGTGCGGTCAGTGGCTTTAGCGCAAGCTTTGCGATGAATGCGCAACCCTCACAGAACAATGAGCAATCTGATAAGAGATAGCGAGCGAGCATAGCTGATCACGCACTGTAGGTCAAAGTACGTAGCCGGAGGCGCGCACACGCACCCGGAGAAACATGGACGGGGCGATGGACCTGTGCGCCGGTCATAGGCGGGCAAAACTTGTAGAGCTCACTCAGACGCACTCATGAAATATATCTCGCGCTTAGGGCTCACTCGGACTCAGACTCACCAAAATTTTCCTGAGCCGGACTCACTCGGACTCACACTCACGAAAATTTTCTTCAAGCGGACTCACTGATACTCATACTCCGCAAAACAGTACTCACCCGGACTCACTCAGACTCAAACTCACGACTCGATTTGAGTCCGAGTGAGTCGACTCATGAGCCCGTTAGCCTAGAATTAGCTTTTCCGACCACGGTGTCAATGCGCTTTAACACCAATATCTTACGTGATCGGTGCACTTTTTGGCGCCTTTTGGTATAGTACGTTCGAATACGAGTTATGAGTGCTCGCAAACCAGTAAGGTCATTTTTATTGAAAGAGATGACAACATAAGATATATTCATCAAGAACCTCCCTGGAAGAGCTGGCGTGGGGGAGGTCAAGGCACCCCCCTACGTAATTCGCGCCTCTGATCAATAAATATTGAAATCATGTATGAACGACACCGCTTCAAAAAGGTGTGAGTAGAAGTGAGTATAAACGTGAATTCAGGTAAGGCTTATAGTAATGCTGAAGATGAGAGGAGGAGTCGCCGGTGTTACCACCTGTGGCGGCCGCGTGTTAACGGCGCGGTGTTGAACGGATAGGCGGCGGCGTGGCGCGGGAGAGAGAGAGAGAGGGAGGGGAAGGGTTAGATTAGAGAGTTGTGGAGGAGACAAATCAGTTCCTTGAATTTTGAAAAAAGTCAGAGTGTCGCCGAAAGCGCGAAGCAGGGAATGCGATAGCAACAATTCGTAATGTTATTCGAATTAAGGCTGGCAGCTAACTCTTTTGGATCCGGTTTCGCGTAACTCAGCGTAACATAACGCTCGTGTAAAATAATACAGCCGCTCATGAAAGAGGGATCCCCCTTTCGGGAGGTGCACTGAAGGACTATGGCGGAGCCACCTTTTTTTAAATATCTGTTTTCTGATGTCATTTCTGTTTTATTTGTTTTCCTAGTCCGCCGCGGTGGTGTAGCGGTTCCGGTGCTCGGCTGCTGACCCGAAGGTCGCGGGTTCGATCCCGGCCGCGGCGGTCGCGTACGATGTCAGTGCATGTTAAAGAAATCCAGATGGTCAAAATTTCCGGAGCCCTCCACTACGGTGTCCCTCGTAATCATATCGTGGTTATGGGACGTAAAACACCAAATATTATTATTTGTTTTCCTATCTCGCCTGGCGGGGGGATATATGGACAACACTATGCAACTGCGTGAAAGATGGACCCAACAGCCCCACACGAGCACATATCATCGCAGGTTTGATCCCGACATAATCTGAGGTGCTGCTGCAGTGGCGTAGCCAGGGGGTGGCACACCGGGCACGTGCCCCCCCCCCCCGAAATTTTTTTCGCCATGGCATACATAGCGAAAAATGGCCACTTCAAGGAGGTGCCCCCCCCCCCCCCCCCCGAAAAAAATTTCTGGCTACGCCCCTGTGCTGCTGCACGGTCACTTTTCACCGCTATGTCACTCATGTCTGAGCGAAAAATCAATCTGGATCTGAATGTCCGATCCGTATCGGCACTGATCGCAATCAAATGTGCCCGTGTGACACCTGTATTAGATAGAGTACGGTGTCGAGCTCGAAGGCACGCAGAAGTTTGAGCCATCGTGATGACGGCTGATATGACGATTAAGTTCAATTGTAGACAGCTCGTTGGAGGCGCACATAATATTCCCAAAGATCATGTGATTCCGAAGAACTTGTCTTCGTAACTTAACGTCTTTGAGCGCTCGCCAGACATCGGCTGAGTTTAATTACGATATAATTATTATATATGCTACCATTAGCTTACTGTTCAGTACTCATGGATTCAAGCGCGACATCACGTTTTTTTTGGTGTAACGACTGGTATGCGCAATTGTTCGAGACAACCAGGTCATGTTGCGACGAATCTGGTCTCTAAATGTAATGTTGGCTCTGAAGTACTCGTTCGATTCGAAATTACGCCAATATGACCCAAACTGTATGTGCAAGTATGTGCGTTGCTTGGTCCTGAATTGTTCCGTTTCAATCCGTTTGTACTGTACATGCTACCTAAAGTCAGCTTTTACGCACGCGCAGACCACGAGATCGGCAACCTGATCCCGTACGCCGAGGACAACCGTAAGCTGGTGGTGTGCATGGGCAACGGCGTCTACAAGGTGGACCTGGACACCAAGAAGACGACGCTGCTGACCGAGATGCTGGACAAGGACTCACCCGTTCCTACACGCATCAACGACGGCAAGTGCGACGCCATGGGTCGACTGTGGGCAGGTTAGCGCTCTTGTGCGATGCATCTGAACGCCGACGTCGTACGTACGACGTCGTCTCGCGTTAAAGCGACGTGAAGTGACGTACCCCGCGTTATCTTGAGGTGCTTCTGAGGGTGCGACGCCATGGGTCGACTGTGGGCAGGTCAGTGCTTTGGTGCGATGCAATTTGACGGCAACGTGTCAGCGGCAATGTCGTAGGACGTCGTCTCGCAGAAAAGCCGCTCGAGGCGACATACCCCGTGTTTTTCTGAGGCGCTTCATGCTGTGCCATACTTTCCGTCGCGGCTGCTACTTGAACACCGTTCCTATCACTCGTCAGCCCATGACGCAAGGAAGTGAAGGCAGTACTACCAGGTTATCTTAAAACATATTTACCAGTGCAAAAAAAGGCCTGACCTGAAGGTCGCGGGTTCGGTCCCGGCCGCGGCGGTCGCATTTCGATGGAGGCGATATGGTAGAGGCCCGTGTACTGTGCGATGTCAGTGCACGTTAAAGAACACCAGATGGTCGAAATTTCCGGAGCCCTACACTACGGCGTCTCTCATAATCAAGTCGTGGTTTTGGGACGTAAAGCCCTAGATATTATTATTACCAGTGAAAAAGGACGGAACACTTAAGAAGAGACACACGCACACACAGCGCTGAACTCACAACTGATTTGATAGTTCAGCGCTGTGTCTGCGTGTGTCTCTTAAGTGTTCCGTCTTTTTGCGCTGGTAAATCTGTCTTAAACATGAACCAACTCGCCCGAGCAGCAGTTTTAGCTAGGTTACCTTCCCTGCCTTTTCATATATTTCTCTCTCTCTCTTTTTTACGACGAAAGCCCTAGATGCCTTGTGAAACCAGAAAAAGTGACCATCGGTGGCGTCGGCGTCAGCATGAGTGGTTAAAAATGCTACGGGATCACAAATGGCTTCATTGCGACGCCACTATGATATCACATAACGTGACGCTGCATATGACGTGGCCGCACGACTGTCGTTTGGTCGTGATGTTGGACAACCAAACGTGGTGCAACACCATGCGCGTGGTGCAACACCATGTATGGATGTGCACAACCGAACGTGGTGGTGCACATCCCGGAGGATGTGCAACCCCACGAACACCGCGTGAAGTGCAGAACGCTTCAGGGGGGAGTGGGGTATGATGAATACAATCGACATAGAAGAACAAGAAGTAAAACAATATGCTCTCGGACTCGAGTTGTCTTAGGGAAAGGCGCAGCGACGCCGACACTTTTCTTGACTGGCTTGGGCGTACGGCTTTGACCAGGATGCAGTCCCACACACGTTAGTGAACTCGCCGCTAATTTTCTTCTTTCCCTCCCTCTCTGTTTTTATTCCCCTTCTCAAACCACCAGCGTGGGGTAGCCAACCAGACATTTTTAGATGCGAAGCAGCTCTTTGACTAGCCTGTGTAACGCTGTCCCTCCGTGCGTCCGTACGAACGCGCCGCAACGCGCTCCCCTCGCCGCAGGTGTTGGAGCGGTGCCAAGTAGGTGACGCCGCAGCTGCGCGTTGACGTCACGCCCCCCCTCGCAATGCGCGCTGACGCCCTCGCCTGCCGCGCGCTCGCCGCAGCGCCCGCAGCTGCCGCCTGACGCGCAACGACAAGACCTACGCCAGCCATCGCTTCAAACGAATCTTCCAGCGCTCACCGCGGCACCCGCGTTAGCGCCGTTCAACCCGTGACGCCACCCGTGCGCAACGCTGCTGCTTCGCATCCCATCAGGGTTCCCTTTGGGAAGATGGTGTAAATTTTCCTGGTTAACGACCGTGTCTTCTGCCTACCTGTCTCCTTCATTATTTCCGTCACTGCGTCGAGTGCTTCTCCGACGCCACCTGGAAGCCATGTCGGTGCTGGACATAGTGTTTGACCCTCCCACATGCGTTAGCCTTATAAACTTCGAGAAAACCAAAACCTTTATAGGACAAGCTGCACGACGCGAACGACGTCGACTGCCGTCTTGCGCCGTTCACAGTGGTTTAGCAGTGATGACAGTGAGAAGCTAAGATGGACGTACATTCCTAAAGAGTGTAAGCAGCTTACAGCAGTTCCAGAGGCAGGAAAAACAAACATGGGCCAAACGCTCGTTTGCCTTTTTTTTTCGCCCTTCTCAGTTTTCGCCTTCTGCGCTAAAATATTTACGTTGGATTCCACCGAGCATATTGCGGTCATACCCTTTGTCTCTCTTGTCTATGCGCGCTTTTCCCAGATTTAATCGCCACGGTCCCTGTTTTCGACTGCGACAAAAGCCCCTCAGCATGGATCAACAAGTGGCCCAATCGACCACCCTGCTAAATCTGCTTTTAGCTCAGAAAGACAGCGATATGATTAGAGGTCGCATAGCAAACAAAGCGCAAGAGCAGGAGCGGTAGCGAGCAAAGATAGTTGTGACCAGCCGCCCCGTCGGCCTTGTGGACTCTTACAGTTTCACTGAACAGGCTCCGACTTCTTTTTTTAAATGCGAAGCATTTCTTTTTCTTTTTACACCTCCAAACAAGCTTGCTTATTCGTTCAGAATGCAGCGGCGAACACGCACAGGGGGGGGGGGGGGGGGGGGTCAAAAGTTTCCAGGCCACGCTGCCATAGGAATACATGGGATAGCGGCCTGGGAACTTTTGACCAGCCCTGTACATCTGGCGAATATCACCGCGCTGTGCGCTCCGCAGACGCTCCATTTCGAAAAACAATTCTCGGGCTCCTCTCCTGCACCTGTACCAGTCCTCCTCACCCGCGAAGGGACTTTAATGTTGCCCATGGGC
Organism: Rhipicephalus appendiculatus; assembly: GCA_030522465.1. Classification (NCBI taxonomy): domain Eukaryota; kingdom Metazoa; phylum Arthropoda; class Arachnida; order Ixodida; family Ixodidae; genus Rhipicephalus; species Rhipicephalus appendiculatus. The sequence goes on along the minus strand of JALIZH010028986.1, from coordinate 8,438 downwards.
AGTATTGAGTAGCCTTGACTTCGTCGATTGGTCCTCTGTACTACGAAACTGCGCCTTGTCCTCCGGTGCTGCGGGTTTTGGCCGCGCAGTTGTTGCACATTCCGCGTATCTATTCACCTGGCCAGTGGGCGTAGCCACTACGACGGGATACGCCTATATATCAATCTGGTGGCGGTGTAGCTAGGTTGGCGAGGCCGAGCCAGAAACCGAAACCAGCCGAAATGGCCGTTTGTTGCGAAGCACCTGAGGCTCTCGGCTTGTCGGCGTCTAATGTCGTCCCGGCGTGTCATGTAGTCACGGTCCATCATAAACGGCTATGCGCCACAGAAATGAGGTTGATCCCACTACTCGCCACCGGTCCACTAAAATTGAAGAAGGCAACAGTTAGCCCAACAAATAGCCGACGACGTTAGTGGAGCAGAAACACCCTTCCCTGCATGCCGTAGGAACTGAAACCGGGCATCTAGGGAAGAAGAAGAAGAAGAAGTAACACCCCAGGGTATTGTGACGCAGTGTACCGACGACGTTAGTGGAGCGGGAACACCCTTCACATGCCCGGTTTGAGGCTCATTCCCAGCATTTGGAGACATTCGTACGTGGCGCCATCTCTCGGCGGCAGTAACCGCATCCTGCCATAACTGAATGGGAAATAGGCGAAAAAAATCATATCTTTTGAAATAAGCTAGTTATAAGAAACGACTCCGGGACCTATACAGCAGAGACCTACTGGAACACTGTGGCGAAATTTCACTATCGCACTACAAAACCTGTGGCTTCCCTAGACAATTGAACACCCCCCATTGGAAATACATGGGACCCATTGTTAAATATTAAACACTCTGGGAAGCCACGCGGTTTGTAGTGCGACACTGTAATTTTGACATAATGTTTAATTAAGTCTCTGCTTTGTAGAACCGGGAGTCGTTTTTGATAACTAGCTTTTTTCATGAGATATGATTTTTTTCGCCTACTTCCCATTCAGTTACGGCAGGCCGCCGCTGTCACCGACAAGAGAGGGCGCTACGTGCAAATGTCCCCAAATCCTGGTCATGTGGCACTACTAGTGCGCCATGAGAGAGATCTCTCAAAAGACTGCATGCTTCGCCCCTCCCCAGTTTTTTTCATTCGTTGTAACTGCATTATTACAACACGTATGCGCAAAATTCTTGCGGCCTTATGTTCACATCATACAACTGCGCGATTATCTCTTCGTCCCAAATTTAAACACACGTCTCTCGCCTACCCAAAGTTCCCGCATGTGAACTCAGTGAAGCGCTAGTATTAATCACAGCGCACTGTACTACAAGCACAAGAGTATGAACAACAATGCTCCGAAGAAAGGTGGAAGCGAATTTAGTATTTAGGCTTTGTTTTAAACCTTGTTTTTAGTTACTGTACTTACTCGGCTTTCGCTTCTGAACGGTTACATTGATGTAACTGTTCCTTTTGCTGTGCAGCTGTTTTAGTCTGTACTCCGTGTCCCTAAAACCATAGGCGTGCGCACGGAAATAGGGGTGGGGGGGGGGGGGGGCACTAGTCACCTAAGTGGGGGAGCGGCGCAAAGTCTGCCCCATACCTAATTGACTTAATTGGGGGGGGGGGGGGCGCTGCGACGAACCTTCGCCCCCCTGAAGGGGAACCCTGCGCACGCTTTTGACTAAAACCACTGGTCCATTAAAAATGAAGAAAGGAACACACGGGCGGTAGACAGCAATTACGTTTTCCGGACCGACGTAAAACAAATTAAGAAAGAGTTTAATGAACCGTCGGGAATAACCCAGTGAAAAACACCGGGGCCGCACGTTTCATTTTCTTAGGTTACCCATTTGTACGGAGTCCTTGTTAGGTGATCTTAAAGTTTAACAAGGTCCGTCTTTTGTTCTGTGCAGTGATTTCCAAGGGGAAACAATTGACTCGTGCCCACGTATCTGTACAGAATTTTTCGTATCTGTAATATCCTCGTCGTTTTTATCTGCAACCAAACCACTGCGCCGAACTAGACGTGTTCTTTGCTATATATATTTGATCACTTTGCCCCGTTTACTCCGTGTTCCAGGTTCGATGCCTCTGAATGTCGACCTCGAGCGCATGGTCCGAGGCAAGAATAACTTCTGGTCTTACTCTAAGGGACAGCTAAAGCACAAGTTGGACAACATATCCCTCTCCAACGGACTCACGTGGACGGCTGACAACAAGACCATGTTCTTAAACGACTCCGTGCCCGGAACGCTGTTCGCTTTCGACTTCGACCTCGCCTCCGGGGATATAAGTGAGTGCGCTTTTTCTGAGCCTTCTCAGTGGGTGTATAGACTGGCGCCCAAACTGTGAGCCCCCACGCATGATCGTAAACATTGAATAATGTGTCGTCATTCCGAGGATTTGGAGACATTCGTTCGTGGCGCCATCTCTCGGCGGCAGCGACCGCATCCTGCCATAACTGAATGAAAAATCTTTTGAAATAAGCTAGTTATCAAAAACGACTCCGGGATCTATACAGCAGAGACCTACTGGAACACTGTGGCGACATTTCAGTGTCGCACTACAAAACCTGTGGCTTCACTAGACAATTGAACACCCCCATTGGAAATACATGGGACCCATTGTTAAATATTAAACACTTTAGGAAGCCACGAGGTTTGTAGTGCGACACTGTAATTTTGACAGAATGTTTAATTAAGTCTCTGATTTGTAGAACCGGGAGTGGTTTTTGATAACTAGCTTTTTTCGTGAGATATGATTTTTTTCGCCTACTTCCCATTCAGTTACGGCAGGCCACCGCTGTCACCGACAAGAGAGGGCGCTAGGTGCCAATGTCCCCAAATCCTGGTCATGTTTACTGTAGGTATATACCCTTCGCTCAACCGCATGTTGGGGGGCACATGCATAGAATGTCGGACATAATCTTTGAAGTGTGACGCACGCAACAGTCACGGTGTTTGTTCCCGACCGGTCTTGGCAGTCTTGCGAAAGTTTCCGCGAGTGTACGCTGCACGCAGCCGTAATCCATGATTTGAGTAGCGTAGCTATAAATTTTTTTTTGCCGGGGCAGGGGTGTGTGTGTTAACTACACTTTATGTATGTTCGTCCGTGCATTTGTATAGGTGCGTGTGTATTATACACACATGATGGAATTAAAAGAAGGACACCGACCATGGAAATGAAATACGAAAAAAGACGTTTCGAACACTGTTCACAATAAAAACTTTCATTGTTTTCATTGCAAATAAGGCTCCTATCAGGGAAGCCGAAGCGTCTTTTTTCGTGTTTAATTTTCGTGGTCGGTGTCCCTCTCTTAATTCCATCATGTTACTTCCCGATCAGACGGGCTTCCATCAGGGGCGCAGCCAAAAATTTTTTTTCGGGGGGTGGGGGCACCTCCTTGATTTCGGGGTGGGGGGGGGGCACCTCCTTGAAATGGTCATTTTTCGCTCTGCACGCCATGGCGAAAAAAATTTCGGGGGGGGGGGCACGGGCCTGGTGTGCCACCCCCTGGCTATGCCACTGGCTTCCTTCAAAACCTCGACTTCATATATACACATGCAAAATTGAAATACTTCGCGAGGTTTCAATCAAACGTCCCCCCCCCTCCCCCCCCTCCCGACTACGTCATTGTATGACGTAGTGTTTCTCGGCGTATTCGCAGCGGTAGTGGAAGCGCAGGCGCCCTTCACTAGGGAACATAGGCGTGCGCACGGGTGGGGGGGGGGAGGGGTCAGGGGGCGCCACTCTTAATCACCTAAAGGAGGGGAGGGCGCAAAGTGTGCTCCATACTTTTACTCAGTCGGAGCTGTTCCATTATCGTTTAAGTAACATGGTGATCGCCGCGCACGTTTTTGACAACGGGTTCCGAAGACGCCATGATTTCATTCCAAGAACTATTTTCTTCCCATCTTTACTCCCGGAAAGCCCCGGAGACCAGAACACGCCATCGCGTTATTTTATTTTATTTTTTTCATCTATTGTGAACCATTTTGCCTTTTGGACACTACCAGCAAAACGGGGGGGGGGGGGGGCTGTGATACAACTTTGCTCCCCCTAATGGGGCAGCCTGCGCACGCCCATGCTGGTGAAACCAACTTACACTCTCCAGGTTCCATCGCAGTAATAGCATAGCATTAATCATCATATCCTGATTTTCTTCTGTGTTCCAGACGCACTATTGATGTCCGCAGGTAGGCGGCCACGTTATTTGTAGATAGCCGTTGTCATGTGCTGATGGCCTGCATTTAAAAAGAAATGCTATTGCACCACTTCGGGCGTCGTTCTTGCCCCGCAAGAATGATCATCATTTACGCTGACTATGTCTCTCTCTTTAAATTTCCAGGTCCCGAAGAGAGTGCGCGCTGTCAGCGTGGCATAGCGTTATCTAAAGAAAAGTGGCGAGCGCCGTATGTCAAAGAAAGGAAACGTAAGCAGGCCAAGCAGGCCCGTAGCCAGGAATTTTTTTCGGGTGGGGGGGGGGCACCTGTTGAAGGCCTTGTAAAACCCGTATTTTCATTATTTATTCACGGTAGAACAGCCCCCTCAATCCAAATTTCGGGGGGGGGGGGGGGGGGGGCTAGCCCCCCCCTCCTGGCTACGATACTGAGGCCGAGTAACAATGACTATTGAGACAAAAAGACTCCACAAAAGGTGTAAGCTGTTTTTAGTGTGCACCCTGGTTCGCCAGTCGTAGCTGGTCCTCGAGACTTGAGCACGTCGGCTGGACCTCCCAATCGTCTTCTATGGCAGCGCCCATTAATCAGATGGTGAATGAAAAAAAAAATAATAATTCAGCAAAATTAGCTGGAACGAAACATGTAACCCGAAATTGTTAACTAATGTGAACTGGTTAAGCGAATATGAAGTGAATACGAACTAAATCTTGCAGTATATAAATAGGATCATGCTAAAAAAAGAAATATACTGCACTATTCTTGTCTGGCACAGGAAATCATACCGAGTAGAGAATTACGGCCCTTCATTATTTCGCTTCCTCAGACCTCGAATTTCGCTGCTGCTGTCAACAACAGCCGTCTATGAACTTTCACATCGGCACTGGTTTGAGGATAATCTTGGCAGAGAGGGGCAGCGTCAACCAACCACCAGATCTTAGAAGGACACCAAAGTGAATGGCTAAATTAGTTTTGGGTGCTAAGCACCTTAGGGTTACGGCTTGTCGGCCTCTAATGTCGTCACGGTGTGTCATGCAGTCACGGTCCATCATAAAACGGGTAAATCGTCATAATTGGGTGAATCCCACACTCTAATAAATGATCGAGTAAAAATTACACCATCTCCCGCTGAAGGGAACCACGTGAAGATGTGAAGCAGCGGGCGCTAACGCTTACACTGGCGGCGGCGTTGACGCTGGCGCTCATCGCAGCGTTGCGCAGGAGAGAAAACTGGGGAGGCGCAAAGCACGCAGTGGTGGAGCGGTGTTTCCTACTGGAACATGCCAATCGCTGCTAATGGGCAATGAGAGACAGAAGACTCCGACTGGACACAGACACCCGCAGTCCGCTTTTAGTTAACGCGCACGCTGCGAATTTTTATTGTTCAACAACGCACAGGAGAAATCTCCCTCCGGCACTACCTTGCAGGTCAAGATCCAGTGCCATATATACGGGGTGGCCAGTGAACGGTTGTGCAGCGCGAACAGTCGGTTTTTTCAATCAAGAAATTCGCTAGCAGACGCTGCCTGCGTCGGCGTCGCGAGGCGAGAGAGGGGGGCGCGTAGGAGAGGAGAGAGAGGGGGGGACGCGCATGCGCAGTGGTAGTGTGGACGCCGCGGGCAGGGGATGCCTAGAGGAGAGAGGGGGGAGCGAAGTAGAGGGGAGAGAGGAGGGGGAGGCGCATGCGCAATGAGGGTGTGGTCGCGGCGGGGAGGGATGCCTAGAGGGGGGAGATGAGGTTTTTTATTTTTACTTTTTTGAAAGGGTTTGCGCATGCGAAGTAAAGGTGGTCACGCCGCACACCACCACCGGATTAAGCTTCGCCATAAGATGCTTCACATCTAAAAGGGCGTCTTTTTGTCCTACTACAATAATCGTCATCCATCTTGCTCTACTTTCCTTGCATTATCGCCACGCGCCTGGCAGTTTCAGGTCACGAACGACATGTGCGTTATCAGCGTGACATAGTATTCGTGATAGGAAAGTGACCAGCACCGAGTTTTCAAGAAAGCGCAAGCAAGCCGGATGACGATTATTGTTGTAAAAGACACCCTTTTTTAATCGATCATTTTTTAGATTGCACTACTCGCCACCGGTCCACTAAAAATGAAAAAGGCAACAAAAGGCAACAGGCAACAAAGTAGCCAAAGTAGCCATGTCATTTAATATTAGCGCCAAATTTGTACCGAAACATAAAAAAAGTGATTTGTATAGAGTTGTTAGTATTCAACAGTAAATATGACCTTGAATAAGCAAAAACGTAGTATGACAAGCACAATATTTTTCCCTCTTGCTCGGTCACCAAGCCGCAGGTAAGTTGCAAATAAATTAATGAAATATCGTACTTTCAGTGCGCCTGCATACAGTTTGTCTATAATTGACAGAATTATTGCAAGAGTAATTTTGGGCCAACAACTCAGCAGGATCATTAAACGTTGAAGCTACTTTTTTTCTTGAAGTCGCTGACCGAGATTGGTACAAAACTACAGTAATACTTGTCCAGCTTCAAGAAGCGAAATATGATCGAAGATGAACAGTCCATCTTCATTCTGTTGCGGATATCTCTTTGACACGCTGTGTTTCAGCATTGGAACCGTACGTCAGCACTGTGCTATATTGCCATGGGTTTCCTTACATGCGCTCGTTGGGGCTCCTCGATGCGCACAAGCCCGCTGGCGGGGCAAGGACATGTGCGCGCATAGGCCAACACAACAGAAAAGCTTGCAAACAATGGTTATTCTTTAGACATGCTTGCTGTTTTGAAGACGATAGTCTTTCGTGGGATACTTCAACGCAGAAATTTTGGTCTGTCTGTCTGTCTGTCTGTCTGTCTGTCTGTCTGTCTGTCTGTCTGTCTGTCTGTCTGTCTGTCTGTCTGTCCGTCTGTCCGTCCGTCTGTCACACGATTCAGCCACCAGGCCAAAGTTTAAGCACTTGCTGAACGCCCAGCCATCTTGCACAAGCGGCTGCGTTCATACTTTTATCTTCAACTAATACGAAGAAAAGGCCAGTATCTGCACCAGAATAGAAGTTCAGTGTAGCGAGAAAGTAGCCATGGCGCCAGCCTGAAATTTTTGTAGCCAGACAGGGTCTTAGCCAATTTGGCGCAAGGTAGCCACCAACGGCAACCCTGTTGGCACCACTAGTGTCTCATCAACGAAATCTCTCCCGAAACACTGAATGCTTCGCCCCTCCCCATGTTTTGCATAAGTTGATCTGAAGCACCCTTCCCTACGTGCTTCACCCCTCCCCAGTTCTTTACTGATCAATTATTCTTCGAGGATTCTATCGACGTGATTTCAGCATGACGGGCTTATAGCATGCAGAAGAGAAACCGAAGGTGAACGTTTCGTGTCGAACTTCACGTCGGCACCTTAAAGCTGATCCTCGTTGTGACGTCGGAGATTTTCAAGCGTTATCTTATCGTGTTCCGATCACATTGATTGAACGGCATTTTCTGAAACTTGTTACGCCGAGTCTACAACCTCGTTAGAACGCAATTTATTTCACGCTTAATTAGACCCCTTTACTTGGGCCTTAGCAGGCGCCTTCAAAGCATGTGACTTCACGCATAGTTCGTGCTGGAACCCCAAGGTGGCGTGGCTGCTTGTGCTTTCTTTTTCGCCCATTTCCTGGTTTACCAAACATATCCTCTCTTCTCCTGCTTATTAATGTAATTAGAATCGCTTTTTTAGCCTTTACCGCATTTAGTACTGACACGATTTTGAGGCACCCTCAAAGGGACATCTTTCGTTTCCATGGTTTGCACTATCAACGCTCTCCCCACACCGGAGCCAGACAACACGTACAAAATATTTTACCTTGATTTTAAAGTTCGTCGCCCAGCATCCACAAGCCAGCCCCACCGCAATGGACATTAGCACGAGGAGTCAACACAGTTCACTAGGTTTGCGAAATCTGCGTCTAAATCGCAGCCTAAATCGCAGAAATCGCTGTCAGAGTCTCTGGACGGCAATTCACTCATCTTTGTTTACGTGAACCATGTACAACTGACAGCAAACAGGCAGCTGTTGCTAGTATGTCGCGAGTTGCAGTCTTCCCGTAACGTCAGACCTCTCATGACACGTCACTGCGAAGCCACCCTCTCGATACCGAAACCGAAATTGCTGTTTAAAGGTAGCTGTATTAAAAATAATTCGATGCATTGCCAAGCACCATGACATTCTTTTAGGGTTCTCGACACCCGCGTTTTAATTTAGAGCAACAACCCGAAAATATTTAAAATTCCTGTCAGTGCTCCTTTAAGGAAGAAGGCGAACGACG